>JAHLWY010000560.1:0-64370 GCA_020002185.1 Paraescarpia echinospica
GCATGTGTGTACTAATGTCCACATCTATTTAGTTGTGTAGCCAACATGCCGAAAGTTAGTCACCAGTTGAGTTGGAAGCACTTTGGCGGTTTTTTTTTATAATACTGGTGGTCCTGCACTATTTCACGGTGCATTCCCTTCGTGACAACACAACAAATTGTGACCATCGTAGCATTCTCCTTTCGATTGTTGAAGCAGTTTTATTAAAATACACTTCATTTATTTATATTATTAATTATTTCGTATACATGTGTAAAGTCAGGTCAAATGCGTGATTTTCTCTGTTACACAATCGATGCTACTTACCATCACGCTAACACTGTTTCCAGTGGAAGAGGCAGAACTTCAAAAATGCACACGTTTTCAAAATGGGCGCACTAGGTGACTAGATGTAACGTCGCATGCATTCGTTTGCTTTACAAATTTAGAGTCTGAACCACGTATTTATCACAATAATATTAAATGTACGTTTACGCTGTGTTATACTTGATTCTGTTGTAAACATTCCAAGGACCTGTATATCTAATGAACTATGTTGCATACTGGTGGCCGCCGATATGAACATGTGACGATCCCGAAACAATCGGTTCGGGGATATAAATTTAATGTATAGACGAAATGTATAGCGTAATGGATTTAAAATCGGCGGACCCCGATCCAAACAGATTATTTCGACCTGTCATGCGTGTTTCTTGTGTTTGCGTTACGTACTTTCATTATACGTATTATAATACAAGTTTATTTTTACTTCAGCTTGCACTGCAACGAACTGTGACTTGTGCAAAGACGACGACGCGGCAAAATGTGTAAATTGCAAAACCGGCTACATTAAGAAGAGCGACGAAACATGCCAAGGTAAATTTGACGAAATCGACCACTCCTACTAGAAGTAGTACAATAAAAATAAAAAATGGCACATACGACTACTTCAACTTTTAACCGTACCAAGTGACACTTGTATTAATGTCCAGGTATATAATGTTATGACTATATGCAGTTGTTTTCCAGATCTACATAAAGAGTTTGACTTTTGTAACGTCAGAACCTGTTGAGTTGAAGCACATTGGTATTTTCTTTTAGATTATTCAAGACATTACATTTGTTCACAGTATATTACGTAGATAGCTCCAAGCAAAGAATGTGACCACCATGTGATACATTTTCAATTGTCATAGCAGCATCATGAAAATACACTTCGGTCGCTAATGTTATTGATGTCTTATATATTTGTAAATATATATCAGAATGATTAACTAGCTCCGACACACTACAGATGCAACTTCACACTACCATAACATTGCTTCCATTGGATGCGGCAAAACATGAGGAATTCGTGTCGTCTTGAAAAACTGAGCAGTCAGTGTTTACATATAGCGTTCTTTGTCGTTGCATCCAATCGTTTGCATAATAAATGAATTATCTGAGATACATAATAATAAGAGTTACCACCAAAATTGCCTTTATAGTATTTTTTAATTCGTTTTGTTCTACAGTCTATACATTCTAAGAAACTGTGGATCTAATCATTGATGCTATATTGCGTTTGCCGCCGTTGTGAACCTGCGAAGTTTGCGAAAGTTTTGGGTCAGACCTATGAATTTAGCACGTTGGCAAACTGAATCGGCGTGGTGGAGTTGTTATCGGCGCAGGCCGTACGAAAGACATTTACTTCAAAATATCTGTATCAGATTCTTGGGTTCACTTTGTGCAAAGTGTGCTTATATTATTCGTATTATAATACAACTCTATGTTTTCTCCAGAATGCAGTGCGTCGAACTGTAACTTGTGCAAAGACGACGACGCGACAAAGTGTGACAATTGCAAAACGGGCTACATTAAGAAGAGCGACGAAACATGTCAAGGTAAATTGTATTACAGATACTAATAGTAGTACTATCTTGCATTTTTGTTATTGATCAAGTGCATTTTCAGGCGCATGTGTGTACTAATGTCCACATCTATTTAGTTGTGTAGCCAACATGCCGAAAGTTAGTCACCAGTTGAGTTGGAAGCACTTTGGCGGTTTTTTTTTATAATACTGGTGGTCCTGCACTATTTCACGGTGCATTCCCTTCGTGACAACACAACAAATTGTGACCATCGTAGCCTTCTCCTTTCGATTGTTGAAGCAGTTTTAGTAAAATACACTTCATTCATTTATATTATTAATTATGTCGTATACATGTGTAAACTCAAGTCAAATGCGTGATTTTCTATGATATACAATCGATGCTACTTACTATCTCGCTAACACTGTTTCCAGTGGAAGAGGCAGAACTTCAAAAATGCACACGTTTTCAAAATGGGCGCACTTGGTGACTAGATGTAGCGTCGCATGCATTCGTTTGCTTTACAAATTTAGAGTCTGAACCACGTATTTATCACAATAATACTAAATATACGTTTACGCTGTGTTATACTTGATTCTGTTGTAAACATTCCAAGGATCTGTATATCTAATGAACTATGTTGCATACTGGTGGCCGCCGATATGAACATGTGACGATCCCGAAACAATCGGGTCGGGGATATAAATTTAATGTATAGTCGAAATGTATATCGTAATGGATTTAAAATCGGCGGACCCCGAACCAAACAGATTATTTCGACCTGTCATGCGTGTTTCTTGTGTTTGCGTTTCGTACTTTCATTATACGTATTATAATACAAGTTTATTTTTACTTCAGCTTGCACTGCAACGAACTGTGACTTGTGCAAAGACGACGACGCGGCAAAATGTGTAAATTGCAAAACCGGCTACATTAAGAAGAGCGACGAAATATGCCAAGGTAAATTTGACGAAATCGACCACTCCTACTAGAAGTAGTACAATAAAAATAAAAATGGCACATACTACTACTTCAACTTTTAACCGTACCAAGTGACACTTGTATTAATGCCCAGGTATATAATGTTATGACTATATGCAGTTGTTTTCCAGATCTACATAAAGAGTTTGACTTTTGTAACGTCAGAACCTGTTGAGTTGAAGCACATTGGTATTTTCTTTTAGATTATTCAAGACATTACATTTGTTCACAGTATATTACGTAGATAGCTCCAAGCAAAGAATGTGACCACCATGTGATACATTTTCAATTGTCATAGCAGCATCATGAAAATACACTTCGGTCGCTAATGTTATTGATGTCTTATATATTTGTAAATATATATCAGAATAATTAACTAGCTCCGACACACTACAGATGCAACTTCACACTACCATAAAATTGCTTCCATTGGACACGGCAAAACATGAGAAATTCGTGTCGTCTTGAGAAACTGAGCAGTCAGTGTTTACATATAGCGTTCTTTGTCGTTGCATCCAATCGTTTGCATAATCAATGAATTATCTGAGATACATATTAATAAGAGTTACCACCAAAATTGCCTTTATAGTATTTTTTAATTCATTTTGTTCTACAGTCTATACATTCTAAGAAACTGCGGATCTAATCATTGATGCTATATTGCCTTTGCCGCCGTTGTGAACCTGCGAAGTTTGCGAAAGTTTTGGGTCAGACCTATGAATTTAGCACGTTGGCAAACTGAATCGGCGTGGTGGAGTTGTTATCGGCGCAGGCCAAACGAAAGACATTTACTTCAAAATATCTGTATCAGATTCTTGGGTTCACTTTTTGCAAAGTGTGCTTATATTATTCGTATTATAATACAACTCTATGTTTTCTCCAGAATGCAGTGCGTCGAACTGTAACTTGTGCAAAGACGACGACGCGACAAAGTGTGACAATTGCAAAACGGGCTACATTAAGAAGAGCGACGAAACATGTCAAGGTAAATTGTATTACAGATACTAATAGTAGTACTATCTTGCATTTTTGTTATTGATCAAGTGCATTTTCAGGCGCATGTGTGTACTAATGTCCACATCTATTTAGTTGTGTAGCCAACATGCCGAAAGTTAGTCACCAGTTGAGTTGGAAGCACTTTGGCGGTTTTTTTTATAATACTGGTGGTCCTGCACTATTTCACGGTGCATTCCCTTCGTGACAACACAACAAATTGTGACCATCGTAGCATTCTCCTTTCGATTGTTGAAGCAGTTTTAGTAAAATACATTTCATTCATTTATATTATTAATTATGTCGTATACATGTGTAAAGTCAGGTCAAATGCGTGATTTTCTCTGTTATACAATCGATGCTACTTACTATCACGCTAACACTGTTTCCAGTGGAAGAGGCAGAACTTCAAAAATGCACACGTTTTCAAAATGGGCGCACTTGGTGACTAGATGTAGCGTCGCATGCATTCGTTTGCTTTACAAAATTAGAGTCTGAACCACGTATTTATCACAATAATACTAAATATACGTTTACGCTGTGTTATACTTGATTCTGTTTTAAACATTCCAAGGATCTGTATATCTATTGAACTATGTTGCATACTGGTGCCCGCCGATATGAACATGTGACGATCCCGAAACAATCGGGTCGGGGATATAAATTTAATGTATAGACGAAATATATAGCGTAATGGATTTAAAATCGGCGGACCCCGAACCAAACAGATTATATCGACCTGTCATGCGTGTTTCTTGTGTTTGCGTTTCGTACTTTCATTATACGTATTATAATACAAGTTTGTTTTTACTTCAGCTTGCACTGCAACGAACTGTGACTTGTGCAAAGACGACGACGCGGCAAAATGTGTAAATTGCAAAACCGGCTACATTAAGAAGAGCGACGAAACATGCCAAGGTAAATTTGACGAAACCGACCACTCCTACTAGAAGTAGTACAATAAAAATAAAAATGGCACATACGATTACTTCAACTTTTAACCGTACCAAGTGACACTTGTATTAATGTCCAGGTATATAATGTTATGACTATATGCAGTTGTTTTCCAGATCTACATAAAGAGTTTGACTTTTGTAACGTCAGAACCTGTTGAGTTGAAGCACATTGGTATTTTCTTTTAGATTATTCAAGACATTACATTTGTTCACAGTATATTACGTAGATAGCTCCAAGCAAAGAATGTGACCACCATGTGATACATTTTCAATTGTCATAGCAGCATCATGAAAATACACTTCGGTCGCTAATGTTATTGGTTTCTTATATATTTGTAAATATATATCAGAATGATTAACTAGCTCCGACTCACTACTGATGCAACTTCACACTAAGATAAAATTGCTTCCATTAGACGCGGCAAAACATGAGAAATTCGTGTCGTCTTGGAAACTGAACAGTCATTGTTTACATATAGCGTTCGTTGTCGTTGCATCCAATCGTTTGCATAATAAATGAATTATCTGAGATACATATTAATAAGAATTACCACCAAAATTGCCTTTATAGTATTTTTTTATTCACTTTGTTCTACAGTCTATACATTCTAAGAAACTGTGGATCTAATCATTGATGCTATATTGCCTTTGCCGCCGTTATGAACCTGCGAAGTTTGCAAAAGTTTTGGGTCAGACCTATGAATTTAGCACGTTGGCAAACTGAATCGGCGTGGTGGAGTTGTTATCGGCGCAGGCCGTACGAAAGACATTTACTTCAAAATATCTCTATGAGATTCTTGGGTTCACTTTTTGCAAAGTGTGCTTATATTATTCGTATTATAATACAACACTATGTTTTCTCCAGAATGCAGTTTGACGAACTGTAACTTGTGCAAAGACGACGACGCGACAAAGTGTGAAAATTGCAAAACGGGCTACATTAAGAAGAGCGACGAAACATGTCAAGGTAAATTGTACTACAGATACTAATAGTAGTATTATCTTGCGTTTTTGTTATTGATCAAGTGTATTTTCAGGCGCATGTGTGTACTAATGTCCACATCTATTTAGTTGTGTAGCCAACATGCCGAATGTTAGTCACCAGTTGAGTTGGAAGCACTTTGGTGTTTTTTTTAAATAATACTGGTGGTCCTGCACTATTTCACGTTGCATTCCCTTCGTGACAACACAACAAATTGTGACCATTGTAGCCTTCTCCTTTCGATTGTTGAAACAGTTTTATTAAAATACACTTCATTCATTTATATTATTAATTATTTCGTATACATGTGTAAACTCAGGTCAAATGCGTGATATTCTCTGTTACACAATCGATGCTACTTACCATCACACTAACACTGTTTCCAGTGGAAGAGGCAGAAATTCAAAAATGCACACGTTTTCAAAATGGGCGCACTAGCTGTCTAGATGTAACGTCGCATGCAGTCGTTTGCTTTACAAATTTAGAGTCTGAACCACGTATTTATCACAATAATATTAAATGTACGTTTACGCTGTGTTATACTTGATTCTGTTGTAAACATTCCAAGGATCTGTATATCTAATGAACTATGTTGCATACTGGTGGCCGCCGATATGAACATGTGACGATCCCGAAACAATCGGGTCGGGGATATAAATTTAATGTATAGACGAAATGTATAGTGTAATGGATTTAAAATCGGCGGACCCCGATCCAAACAGATTATTTCGACCTGTCATGAGTGTTTCTTGTGTTTGCGTTACGTACTTTCATTACACGTATTATAATACAAGTTTATTTTTACTTCAGCTTGCACTGCAACGAACTGTGACTTGTGCAAAGACGACGACGCGGCAAAATGTGTAAATTGCAAAACCGGCTACATTAAGAAGAGCGACGAAACATGCCAAGGTAAATTTGACGAAATCGACCACTCCTACTAGAAGTAGTACAATAAAAATAAAAAATGGCACATACGACCACTTCAACTTTTAACCGTACCAAGTGACACTTGTATTAATGTCCAGGTATATAATGTTATGACTATATGCAGTTGTTTTCCAGATCTACATAAAGAGTTTGACTTTTGTAACATCAGAACCTGTTGTGTTGAATCACATTGGTATTTTCTTTTAGATTATTCAAGACATTACTTTTGTTCACAGTATATTACGTAGATAGCTCCAAGCAAAGAATGTGACCACCATGTGATACATTTTCAATTGTCATAGCAGCATCATGAAAATACACTTCGGTCTCTAATGTTATTGATGTCTTATATATGTGTAAATATATATCAGAATGATTAACTAGCTCCGACTCACTACCGATGCAACTTCACACTACGATAAAATTGCTTCCATTGGACGCGGCAAAACATGAGAAATTCGTGTCGTCTTGAAAAACTGAGCAGTCAGTGTTTACATATAGCGTTCGTTGTCGTTGCATCCAATCGTTTGCATAATAAATGAATTATCTGAGATACATATTAAAAAGAGTTACCACCAAAATTGCCTTTATATTATTTTTTAATTCACTTTGTTCTACAGTCTATACATTCTAAGAAACTGTAGATTTAATTATTGATGCTATATTGTCTTTGCCGCAGTTATGAACCTGCGAAGTTTGCGAAAGTTTTGGGTCAGACCTATGAATTTAGCACGTTGGCAAACTGAATCGGCGTGGTGGAGTCGTTATCGGCGCAGGCCGTACGAAAGACATTTACTTCAAAATATCTCTATGAGATTCTTGGCTTCACTTTGTGCAAAGTGTGCTTATATTATTCGTATTATAATACAACTCTACGTTTTCTCCAGAATGCAGTGCGACGAACTGTAACTTGTGCAAAGACGACGACGCGACAAAGTGTGAAAATTGCAAAACGGGCTACATTAAGAAGAGCGACGAAACATGTCAAGGTAAATTGTATTACAGATACTAATAGTAGTACTATCTTGCATTTTCGTTATTGATCAAGTGTATTTTCAGGCGCATGTGTGTACTAATGTCCACATCTATTTATTTGTGTAGCCAACATGCCGAATGTTAGTCACCAGTTGAGTTGGAAGCACTTTGGTGTTTTTTTTTAATAATACTGGTGGTCCTGCACTATTTCACGTTGCATTCCCTTCGTGACAACACAACAAATTGTGACCATTGTAGCCTTCTCCTTTCGATTGTTGAAACAGTTTTATTAAAATACACTTCATTCATTTATATTATTAATTATTTCGTATACATGTGTAAACTCAGGTCAAATGCGTGATATTCTCTGTTACACAATCGATGCTACTTACCATCACACTAACACTGTTTCCAGTGGAAGAGGCAGAAATTCAAAAATGCACACGTTTTCAAAATGGGCGCACTAGGTGACTAGATGTAACGTCGCATGCAGTCGTTTGCTTTACAAATTTAGAGTCTGAACCACGTATTTATCACAATAATATTAAATGTACGTTTACGCTGTGTTATACTTGATTATGTTATAAACATTCCAAGGATCTGTATATCTAATGAACTATGTTGCATACTGGTGGCCGCCGATATGAACATGTGACGATCCCGAAACAATCGGGTCGGGGATATAAATTTAATGTATAGACGAAATGTATAGCGTAATGGATTTAAAATCGGCGGACCCCGATCCAAACAGATTATTTCGACCTGTCATGAGTGTTTCTTGTGTTTGCGTTACGTACTTTCATTACACGTATTATAATACAAGTTTATTTTTACTTCAGCTTGCACTGCAACGAACTGTGACTTGTGCAAAGACGACGACGCGGCAAAATGTGTAAATTGCAAAACCGGCTACATTAAGAAGAGCGACGAAACATGCCAAGGTAAATTTGACGAAATCGACCACTCCTACTAGAAGTAGTACAATAAAAATAAAAAATGGCACATACGACTACTTCAACTTTTAACCGTACCAAGTGACACTTGTATTAATGTCCAGGTATATAATGTTATGACTATATGCAGTTGTTTTCCAGATCTACATAAAGAGTTTGACTTTTGTAACATCAGAACCTGTTGTGTTGAATCACATTGGTATTTTCTTTTAGATTATTCAAGACATTACTTTTGTTCACAGTATATTACGTAGATAGCTCCAAGCAAAGAATGTGACCACCATGTGATACATTTTCAATTGTCATAGCAGCATCATGAAAATACACTTCGGTCTCTAATGTTATTGATGTCTTATATATTTGTAAATATATATCAGAATGATTAACTAGCTCCGACTCACTACCGATGCAACTTCACACTACGATAAAATTGCTTCCATTGGACGCGGCAAAACATGGGAAATTCGTGTCGTCTTGAAAAACTGAGCAGTCAGTGTTTACATATAGCGTTCGTTGTCGTTGCATCCAATCGTTTGCATAATAAATGAATTATCTGAGATACATATTAAAAAGAGTTACCACCAAAATTGCCTTTATATTATTTTTTAATTCACTTTGTTCTACAGTCTATACATTCTAAGAAACTGTAGATTTAATTATTGATGCTATATTGTCTTTGCCGCAGTTATGAACCTGCGAAGTTTGCGAAAGTTTTGGGTCAGACCTATGAATTTAGCACGTTGGCAAACTGAATCGGCGTGGTGGAGTTGTTATCGGCGCAGGCCGTACGAAAGACATTTACTTCAAAATATCTCTATGAGATTCTTGGCTTCACTTTGTGCAAAGTGTGCTTATATTATTCGTATTATAATACAACTCTACGTTTTCTCCAGAATGCAGTGCGACGAACTGTAACTTGTGCAAAGACGACGACGCGACAAAGTGTGAAAATTGCAAAACGGGCTACATTAAGAAGAGCGACGAAACATGTCAAGGTAAATTGTATTACAGATACTAATAGTAGTACTATCTTGCATTTTCGTTATTGATCAAGTGTATTTTCAGGCGCATGTGTGTACTAATGTCCACATCTATTTATTTGTGTAGCCAACATGCCGAATGTTAGTCACCAGTTGAGTTGGAAGCACTTTGGTGTTTTTTTTAAATAATACTGGTGGTCCTGCACTATTTCACGTTGCATTCCCTTCGTGACAACACAACAAATTGTGACCATTGTACCCTTCTCCTTTCGATTGTTGAAACAGTTTTATTAAAATACACTTCATTCATTTATATTATTAATTATTTCGTATACATGTGTAAACTCAGGTCAAATGCGTGATTTTCTATGTTACACAATCGATGCTACTTACCATCACACTAACACTGTTTCCAGTGGAAGAGGCAGAAATTCAAAAATGCACACGTTTTCAAAATGGGCGCACTAGGTGACTAGATGTAACGTCGCATGCAGTCGTTTGCTTTACAAATTTAGAGTCTGAACCACGTATTTATCACAATAATACTAAATGTACGTTTACGCTGTGTTATACTTGATTCTGTTGTAAACATTCCAAGGATCTGTATATATAATGAACTATGTTGCATACTGGTGGCCGCCGATATGAACATGTGACGATCCCGAAACAATCGGGTCGGGGATATAAATTTAATGTATAGACGAAATGTATAGCGTAATGGATTTAAAATCGGCGGACCCCGATCCAAACAGATTATTTCGACCTGTCATGCGTGTTGCTTGTGTTTGCGTTTCGTACTTTCATTATACGTATTATAATACAAGTTTTTTTTACTTCAGCTTGCACTGCAACGAACTGTGACTTGTGCAAAGACGACGACGCGGCAAAATGTGTAAATTGCAAAACCGGCTACATTAAGAAGAGCGACGAAACATGCCAAGGTAAATTTGACGAAATCGACCACTCCTACTAGAAGTAGTACAATAAAAATAAAAAATGGCACATACGACTACTTCAACTTTTAACCGTACCAAGTGACACTTGTATTAATGTCCAGGTATATAATGTTATGACTATATGCAGTTGTTTTCCAGATCTACATAAAGAGTTTGACTTTTGTAACATCAGAACCTGTTGTGTTGAATCACATTGGTATTTTCTTTTAGATTATTCAAGACATTACTTTTGTTCACAGTATATTACGTAGATAGCTCCAAGCAAAGAATGTGACCACCATGTGATACTGTCTCTGACTCGGCTGTTGGCTGACTCAAGGTTGAATTTCAAGAGAAATTCTACAAAAATAAATACACAGCAGGACAGTACTCGAACTACTACACAGAAATTCACTCTCATCGGCATGCACGATAATCAACAATGTTGCATCTGTCAAACATGTTAAACATGTCTGAAAAACCAGAAACGTGACCATGATGCCAACTAAACACATGGCAGTAATAAGTGTGTGTGTTGGCATATATGGGTGTTGTTAATGTTAGTATCTGTACTATTTGTACAACATGATATTATACTCTTGCATGTTTATGTTTATATTTGTACTGAATGTGCTGCACAGACAGAAACACAAGTGCTGTGCGAGGATCAAAAAAAAAAAAACATTCTTTATCTTTAATTATATTATGTCACATACCTCCAGTAATGCCTGGCGGTAATCATATTATTTCACATGCCTCCAGCAACGCATGTCGGTAATCATCTTATTTCACATGCCTCCAGTGACGCATGGCGGTAATCATATCATTCCACATGCCTCCAACAATGCATGGCAGTAATCATATTATTTCACATGCCTCCAGCAATGCCTGGCGGTAATCATATTTCACCTGCCTCCAGCAACACATGGCGGTAATCATAGTATTTCACATCCCTCCAGTAATGCATGGGGTTAATCATATTATTTCACATGCCTTCAGCAACGCATGGCGGTAATCATATTTCACATCCCTCCAGTAACGCATGGTGGTAAGCATATTATTGCACATACCTCCAGTAACACACGACGGTGTGTTGCCATACAAAACACTGCACCAGCAGCAAAACAGTGACATAAGCACTACATTGCTTGTAGACACTGACCCGACAAGGAGGAATTTAGAAAACCCAACAATGTGTTGACATGCAAAAAACTGCACCAGCAGCAAAACAGTGACACAAGCACTACAATGCATGTAAACACATGTCGGTGTGTTGACATGCAAAAAACTGCAACCGCAGCAAAACAGTGACACAAGCACTACAATGCATATCAACACAGACCCGACAAAGAGGAACTTAGAAAACCCAACAATGTGTTGACATGCAAAAAACTGCACCAGCAGCAAAACAGTGACACAAGCACTACAATGCATGTAAACACATGTCGGTGTGTTGACATGCAAAAAACTGCACCAGCAGCAAAACAGTGACACAAGCACTACAATGCATGTAAACACTGACCCGTAAAGAGGAACTTAGAAAACCCAACAATGTGTTGACATGCAAAAAACTGCACCAGCAGCAAAACAGTGACACAAGCACTACAATGCATGTAAACACTGACCCGACAAAGAGGAACTTAGAAAACCCAACAATGTGTTGACATGCAAACAACTGCACCAGCAGCAAAACAGTAACACAAGCACTACAATGCATGTAAACACATGTCGGTGTGTTGACATGCAAAAAACTGCAACCGCAGCAAAACAGTGACACAAGCACTACAATGCATGTAAACACTGACCCGACAAAGAGGAAATTAGAAAACCCAACAATGTGTTGACATGCAAAAAACTGCACCAGCAGCAAAACAGTGACACAAGCACTACAATGCATGTAAACACATGTCGGTGTGTTGACATGCAAAAAACTGCAACCGCAGCAAAACAGTGACTCAAGCACTACAATGCATATCAACACAGACCCGACAAAAGCAGCCCGTTATAAAATGGCCCAAGCACTGTGTTAATGTGCAAAAAACTGCAACCGCAGCAAAACAGTGACACAAGCACTACAATGCACATCAACACAGACCCGACAAAAACCTGTTGTGCTACAAAATTGCCCCAGTACTGTGTTGATATGCAAAAACTGCAACCGCAGCAAAACAGTGACACAAGCACTACAATGCATATCAACACAGATCCGACAAAAGCAGCCCGTTATAAAATGGCCCAAGCACTGTGTTAATGTGCAAAAAAACTGCAACCGCAGCAAAACAGTGACACAAGCACTACAATGCACATCAACACAGACCCGACAAAAAACTGTTGTGCTACCAAATTGCTCAAGCACTGTGTTGATATGCAAAAAACTGCAACCGCAGCAAAACAGTGACACAAGCACTACAATGCAATCAACACAGATCCGACAAAAGCAGCCCGTTATAAAATTGCCCAAGCCCTCTGTTGATATGCAAAAAACTGCAGCCGCAGCAAAACAGTGACACAAGCACTCCAATGCATATCAACGCGGACCCGACAAAGCATGAATTTTGCAAACCCAATAATATGTTGACATGCCAAAAACTGCGCCAGCAGCAAAACAGTGACGCCAGCACTACAATGCATGTAAACGCACAGACTTGACACGCAGGCATATAGAAAGACTGAAAAATGTGTAAACCTGCAAACAACTGGCCCAGCGGCAAACACTGACATAAACACTACAATGCATCTAAACGCGAAGCCGACAAAGTAATGTGGCGCCACCACGCGAACATATAATTGACACAACGCGATCCACCGCGCACAGGGCACGACAACAACACATCCCCTTCTAGCCGGAGATCTGCCTCACTGCACTAATCATCGCCCCCCGCAAGCTACGATAGAATCTAAAGTTGCCTATGTCCGTAAAATGCGTCCCATCTTTGCGAAAAACCTCGTGTATGCTATTCCAAAGGCGCTTATGCCTCCAGAAAAATACCCTTTCCGAGTCCTTACACAACGCTTCCAAGTACCTGTTTACTTCCACCACCCGGGCGGCACCCTCCTCGAAACTAACCCCGCGCCATGCGTTCCGTCGACAAACCTGGCAAATGGCGACCCGCTGTACCCCGGAATCGAGCAGCCGTCGCGCCAGACGTTGAGTGTCCAAAGCTATCATAACGGGGGTAGATGCCAACCGACCGCTGATATCATTCCCACCAATATGCAGCACCACAACGTCTGCGCGACAGGCAACAATTCGGGACATGACTGCCGGCGCCATTAAGGTGGCGACCCGAGCCCCGCGAATGCCCTCATATGAGACTTCACAGGGTCGGCCATTCACCTCAAACAAGCCGGCCGGTTTTGGGTTTGCCGACTGCACGAATGCGCCAACCCAATAAACATAACTATGCCCTAAAACTACAATCTTACAAGGAGAATTCACTGACATGGAAACGGCCAGTTACGAATTCCGTACGCAAAATTCAAAATGGCGGACAACAAAGAAAATACTCAGCTGTAACAACTCGGCCGAACAGTTTCAGCAATCACCTTGCGCTCGCGAGTACAATGACGTTCCTTGAAGACGTCTCGCCAATATGTACGATCGTAAATCAGAAAGGCAGCAAACCGCGTAGAAAATTCAAATAAAGATAGCTCACACAACCAAAATTTGTTGATGCGACCACTCCGTCTGCTTTCACAAAACGAAGTGACCAAGAGCTCGTTGTAATCTGTGACTGCGCGCCACTACCGCGCGGTGATTGGCTCCTTGCGCCAGAGACAACGAGGTAATTAGCATAATAATTAGCATCAGACATTAGGCCAATCATCACTTGTCCTGCGTTGTTGCCAGCACAAAAACCCATATGCAGCACGGTGCCGTGGCCGCATATTCTCATTTACACGCCATATAAAAACATGACATATCTTTTACCATAGCCTGATGGGTTAAATTGTAAATCATATTCATATCCAAATCATAGACATATATCACACATTTTGTTCAATGCGTATATTAATGGAGCTACTAGAGATTGATTATGTGAAAGGAAATGATCAATGACATGTGTACAAATGACATTTGTACACGGGACTAGTAAATGTATAATTAACATTATTTCCTCTAAAATCAATACATGCTTTGATTATTCCTGTTCACATATGTAATTTAATCTTTTGTGAACACACGCCTTATAGAAGTGTTCAGATCACCTCCAATAATAAAGTTGGAACAATTCATTATATTACATGCACTCATAATTTCACTCAAAATATCGCAGTAAATCTCATCATTAGATCTGATCTCACATGGCATGTACATATTAAAAAGCAATAACGTCATGCTTTGCGTAGCTATATTATACTGCACGTATTCTATTAGAGTTCACGATGACTGGGGAAACAATACTTTTCAAGGAACTTTTCCATGCAATGGAACATCCACCATATCCTCTGCCACTTAAAACAAATTATTATAAATTCCAGAGATATCATGAGATAACATGCTAACACTGTTATCACCGGATATGTTTTTAATCTAATTAATTTGAGATTCCCTTAACCAGTGTTCCTGGAGCAAAACAAAATCATGTGCTTTGATTCAGGTTGCCTGGACTAAAGAGAGAGAGAGAGAGAGAGAGAGAGAGAGAGAGAGAGAGAGAATATTGTATTAATTATTTAGCAAATAGGTCATCCGGACGAATGCGTTCCCTTCTCAGAACTACCCACTCCCATATTTTATGTCAGCCGCACAACTGGTTACCTCCCAGTCTGATGTCCGTCGTTGCGGTACATTGTTTGTTCTGGAATCCGAGCATGACATTGATATTTGATATTAAGGCCTGATTTCAATATACGTTTGATTCCCAAAAATACTGATCCTCTCTCGTTCTCACGGATGTGTGCGATTCTAACCCATTTATGTGTCTTTGTTGCAACCCCTATATACACTAACTCTACGACCATAGTTTCGATATTGTATTTGTTAGTCAGCTACGGTAAAGGGCAATAGACATATGCTTAAACAGTTCACCTCCGTATGCACCTTTTTGTAATATCGTTGTAAAAAAATAACTCATATATAATTGTTTTATAGTTTATGTAATTTTTCACATACACGTGCCGTACTTTTCATACTTGCTAAAATATTGGAACCCTTGATGAAAAATGAAGCACTTTCCCTCAAGCGACTTCAAATGTATTTCCTTTAAGCTATTTCAGATTCGCAACGATAATGAATTAAACACTGTAGTTAAACTTGCCATCGACACCATATTTTCATACATTTCCATGTGTCCCTCTACACGTTGTCTGCCTAAGATAAGAACATTGCAAGTTTCTATCAATGGAATCGAGCAAACGTGACATTGTTTTGTCTGTGGTTATCAATATGAATCTTGAACGAATGCATAGAGCGCACAATACCATGTTATATGACTGCATGGGAACAGTGTATGCGAGAAAGCACTGAGCTCAGTCGCCTCCACTGGTGTAGTACCAGTGACCAAGGACTAAATATTTCGTGATATTATTGATGAGCGGTCGAAACTCGTTACTGTCGACAGGCAAGTGTTTTGATTTATTGAACGCACAGACATGACGAAGTATAAACAAGTCAGCGGACAATATATCGGGAACGGACACAAACAAAGGATACTTATGCATGAAATAATATGCAAGGCACGGGGTAATTAGCTTTAACAATGAATTAATTAACTGAAAATGAACTTAACAATTATCCAATTAAGCTAAATAAATTTTAAAACTATCAAGCCATTCTAATTTTAATTAAATAATTTCAAAAATAAATGTGTTAATTTATATTATCGATTAACTTAAATAAAATAAACAGCTATAATTTGCCAACTAACATTCATGTTATTAGTAAAGTATAAATCCATTAACTGAAAAAGTATATATATGCATATTGGCACGGTTTATGCTGTTAATAACTGACTTGTAAAATAAACATACATTTGTTTGAAAGTGTTCATCAAGGTAGAATACTAATTTAATTTATATACTATTTGCTTGACACCTACCATTGCTAATTGTTGTTGGAATTGTTTCATATTTAACATAAGAACAGAGGGTCCAATGTAAAATAAAGTTTAATTCATATATAACGCGGTATCCTTATGATTGCTCAATGCGCTGTACACTTTATTCCCTGGCGGACCTGTTCAAGTGAACACTATCTCGACATATCTGGTATGCATAGAGCCACGCTGCAAATAATGCGCAAAGACAGTTCGTACGAAAATATAAACCACAAGTACATGGACTTGTGGTTGATATGACTAAAAGCTCCAGACGGCATGCGAACAAGGAAGCCTTTGGCTTATTGAGAGTCCAACAATTTTCCACCTACGTATAGCCCGCCCTCCCAAGATAGCTGTCAATTTTATTTTTGAACATATTCACACTGCTAGCATTAACACAATCATCAGATAATTTATTCCTTACATTTATTGTCCTCTGAGAGAATGATTATTTTCTCACATCGAAACTACACTGTTCTTATAAAGGTGAGGTTGAAATACCCAGGTAATTGTATGTGTCAAATTCAATTAAACTTAATTGTTAAGTAAAATCCCATTATTGTTCCGATCATTTATTGTCCTCTGAGATAATGAGTATTTTCTCATATCTAATCTACACTGTTCTTTGACTAATGCCGCATTGTGCCCTCTGGTTCTACTGCCTTCTTTTAGTTTGAAGAAAATATTTCCATCAATATCTTCATAACCATTCAATATTAAAAAAAGTTATATTTAGTCTCCTCTTAGTCTCCTATTCTCTAATATTGTCAACTCCTAAATCCTTCTCTTTTACAGTTTTACCTAATATAGTCCATGTCCTATGTGAATGCGTTTACATTTCCCAAAATTGAATAACATTTGCCATTTTTTTAGAGCATTTGACTAATTTGGCTAGATCAACTTGTAGTGTGTGTTTATCTGCATCTGTTTTAACCCTTCTGAACACTTATGTATCGTCTGCGAATTTAAGTAATTTGCTTCACATATCATCATCCAAATCAATTATATATGTCAAGGATAATATACGTCCCAACACTGACCCCTGTGGCACTCCACTCAAAATTGATTTCCAGTTTGAAATCTCCCCCTCTGAGTTCTGTCTGTCAACCATGTTTGAATCCAGCTGATCACACCATCCCCTATACCATTTGGTTTAAGTTTATGCAACAATCTTTGACGTGACACTTTATCAAATGCTTTCTGAAAATCTAAATAGACAACATCCACTGGTGACCCATCGTCTACCCACTTTGTAACGTCTTCCAAAAAACATAACAGATTGATTAGACCATACCTAGCCTTTAAGAATCCATGTTGAGATTCGTTTTTAGTAAATGGTATTGGCAGTGAACTGATATCTTCTGTGGCAAACAGTGAACGGAAATACTCATTCTAGGTCTCTGCCATCTGAAACCCATCCGATATTACGTTTCATGCGCTATTTGAAGTGGTCCCACTTTATCTCGAACCTTATGTTTACTCCTTACATAAGCGTAGAAACTCCTGCTGGCATTTTTTGTTATATCATTCGCCAATTTTATGTCAAAAGTTCATTTAGATTTTCAATTTTTGGCAGTAGCTGTGTTATGGGCCTCTTTGTAGTTGTTGTAGTCTTCTACATTTCCAGTGTCTCTATAAACTCTCCACATAATTTGTTTGTAAGCACCCCTACGTATAGCCTCCTGTGAAAGGTGTTTCTTCCTGGATCGTTTCCCTTGCTTTTTCAGGGGAAAAATCTTTAAAAAATGCCCTCAATCTCATCTTTCAAAACGATTCAACATTCTGTTGCTGTCTTGTTCTTCAGTAATATAGTCCAATCTATGTGTGCTAACTATGTTCTCATCTGTTTATATTTGCCTTTTGTTGAAGTTTCTCCTCCGTTGCTTTTTACCATTATTCCCCAATTGTACTTTTATATTAAAATGGATCTGGTTATGATCACTAGATCCCAGATGTTCATATACTTTCACATGATCAACTAATTCCTTTTGAGAAGAGAACATTAAATCAAACACATTCCCACCTCTGATTGGTTTTAAAACATGTTGAGTAATAAATATATTCACACTAATAACGTCTAACATTGAATTTACGTTTGTTCATTAGTTTTGATTTGTAGTTTTGACGACGGGGGACAACATTGCGTTGGGGCGCCCTGCAAGACAGCGGACAGTGGAGTGGATTGGATCCGCAGAGAAAGCTGTTGATGGTAACACCGATGGGAATTTCAACAATGGACAGAGTTGCATGCATACGCTGTCAATAACCTACCCTTGGTGGGCGGTCGATCTCGGCTCGACCCACACTGTGCGGACAGTCAAAATCTACAACCGTGTCAATTGTAAGTAAGTACGGGCGGCGTAACCTAAATAAATAAAGCAGCCTAACGTAACGTAATTGATTGTATTTAAATTAGGTCACTACCGGTAATGTTAGCGTTCGTGATAGGATAAATAGTTGGCTGTGTAATTGAAATCTGTAACATGAAGTGTGCTGTAGTACACAGGAAACAGTCTTTATAAAGACTAAGCTAGTTCAGTTATTAAATAAATTCTGATAGGGATATGGCGCCTTGGAAGCAGCAAGTCAAGGCAAAGCGACACTTGGTGTGCGATCACTGCCACAGCTGGGTAGATTTTGCATTGTCCGGCTGTGAGAAGTCATGGGCAGAAACCATGGAAGAAGGATTCACCTTTCAGTGCTTTGGGTTTTGGAAGGTGGAGAGTCTGCAGAAGGAAATAGCTAGGTTGACAGATATTGTGAAGGGAATGGAGATTGGAATTAGCAAGGAGACAGGTCGAATGGAGAGAGACGACAGGGAGAGAGGTGAGAATACTGCAAGACTGAAGGAGAATTGCAGTGACAAGAAAACTGAGAAAAGGAGATGGAGAGGAGGGCATGTGATTGGAGGGGGAGATTGGAAAATCGACGACAGAAAACGTGACAAGCGTGAAGGTGACGGGGAGAAAGTGACCGTAGAGAAGGAGGGAGGGAAGATGGGACAGGAGAGGAGAGAAGAAAATGAGATGGGAGGAAAGATGAAGGGATGACAGGAAGTGAGAGCAAATGTGATAGATGAGAAGTCGATAAAAGGGACGCTGACAGGAGGAAAGGTGACAAGAAAAATGCGACAGGAAAGAATGGATAGGAACAGAATGTGACAGGAGAGAAGACGACAGGGGGAAAAGACAGATGCAAACCGACGAAGGAGCTACTGTAAGGCAGTGATTGAGGGGGCAATGAGGAAAGAGAGGGTGTTTATGGGCGACTCCATTATGAGAAAGACGGACAAGACACTGAGCGAGGGGAAGGACATCGTTGTTTGTTTACCGGGGGCTAGGATTGAACATGTGACTGACAGGGTAGAGAAGGTATTGGGACTTGGCAAGGGAGGGTCTATACTGGTACATATAGAAACAAATAATGCAGCCAGGGAGGAAACAACTGGGATAGTACAGAAGTATAGGCAGTTAGTGAGGAAGCTAAAGAAGACAAGAGTTGAACAGATTATTCTGTCAGGAATGTTGCCAGTAATGGGAGGAAGGGGGGGCAACGTATAGAAACTGCAAGAGGATGGTGATCAACTAACTAGTTGAGCAGATGTGTGAAGAAGAGGGGGTGGGATTCACAGATTTATGGGGATACTTTGTTTGGAGGGAAGATATGTACATGAGAGATGTTTTATCAGAGAAACTGCTGCGATCTGTTGACAGTGGGACAGGTTGCATCTATTTAAACTAGATTGGCAGGGGGGACTCATAGAAAAGCCTGCAACTGGAGGCATAGATAAAGACAGGACAAATAAATCAGCAAAGGACAGTCTGGAAAACTGTTCTGAAGCTGGATATAAATGTGTTTGTTTAAATGCAATGAGTATAGTAAACAAAAGAAATGAATTAAACATTATGGTAGAAGATATTGACCCTCACATAATAGGTATAACCGAATCCTGGACCACCACCGATATATCAGATGCCGAATTGGGACTGGCAGGATATGTAAAGTTTAGGAAAGATAGAATAGGAAGAAAGGGAGGTGGAGTTATTTTATATATTAAAGAATCTATCCAGGCTCATGAAATAAAATTAGAAAGAGAAGCAGACTGCGAAGAAGCTGGTTGGTGTAACATAGTTACAGGAAACTTAACGTTAACAGTTGGGTTAGTTTATCGAAGTCCAAACATACGCATAGAAGAGAATGAAAAAATACAAAACGCTATACGGGAAGTAAGCAAACGGGACTTTATCATTATGGGGGATTTTAACCACGGGCATATACAATGGAAATCTCTACAGAGTATGGGGAGTGAGGACCACGAGTTTTTTATTTTAGTTCAAGATACTTTCCTTTCTCAACATGTACTAGAACCAACCAGGGGTGAGAATATGTTAGATATAGTTTTGTCCTCACATAATGAATTAGTTGGCAATGTCATGATATGTGAGCCATTGGGGTGTAGTGATCACAATCAGATACATTTTATCATCAAAGTAAAATCAGAAAGGAATAGTAAAAAGCAGTATAGGAGAAATTTTCACAAAGGAAGGTATAAGGACATGAGGAAATATTTAGCAAAGATAGACTGGAATAACACACTGAAAAATAAGACAACAACAGAATGCTGGAATATATTAAAGAGTTAAATTAAGTGCATAGTCGATAAATGTGTACCCTTCAAAAAACAAGGGAAACGGTCCAAAAAGAAACACTTATCGAAAGAAGCCACTAGAAAAATTAAGTATAAACAAATGATGTGGAAGTCATATAGATGTACTGGAAATGATGAAGACTACAACAGTTATAAAGAAGCACTTAAAAAAGCTGGAGCTGAAATTAGAAATTCAAAGAGAAGCTATGAACAACAATTAGCTAGTAATATAAAACATGACAGCAAGAGTTTGTATGCGTATGTTCGAAGCAAACAAAAAGTTCAAGCAAGGTAGGTCCTCTAGAAGATAGTGCTGGAAATATAATATGAGAGGGATTCTTAAATGCAGAAGACCTGAATGAGTACTTTAGTTCAGTGTTTACCAGGGAAGATATTAGTTCACTGCCAGTACCAGAGGGTAAGTTCAAGCGGGCAGATTCAGACTAATTTAGGACAATTAATTGTAACCACGGAAATGGTAACTAAGAAAATAAGGGCTATGAAGGATAATAAATCACCTGGAATGGGTGGGATTCCGCCCAAACTACTATTGGAAATTGTAGAACAAATTAGCGTACCGCTTGCAACAGTTTTCAATTTGTCATTAGAAGAGGGAGTGGTTCCTTTAAAATATACCGTTACTAAAAAAGGTTCGAGAAACAAGTCAGAAAACTATAGACCAGTGGGTTTAACATCAGTGATTTGCAAATTATTAGAAAGACTAATTAAAGATCACATGGTGGATTTTCTTGTTAAACATAACTTGATAAACCCATCTTAAACATAACTTGATAAACCCATCTCAACATGGGTTTATCAAATATGTTATGTTTTTTGGAAGACATCACTAAGGGGGTAGATAAGGGATCACCAGTAGATATCGTCTACTTAGATTTTCAAAAAGCTTTCGACAAAGTACCACATCAAAGATTACTGCTTAAACTAAAGGCCCATGGCATAGGAAATGGTATAATAAACTGGATAGAAAAATGGCTGATTGACAGAAGACAACGTATAGTAGTTGATGGGGAGGCTACAAACTGGAAATCGGTATTGAGTGGGGTACCACAGGGATCAGTACTAGGACCTATATTATTCTTAATATATCTCAACGATTTGTATGATGAAATAACAAGCAAGGTGTTGAAATTTGCGGATGATACAAAAGTGTTTAAAAGGATTAAAAGTGATGGAGATAGACAACATTTACAAGATGATCTTGACACGTTGATAAAATGGTCTGAAAAATGGCAAATGCTGTTCAATTTTGGGAAATGTAAATGCCTCCACGCAAGACATGGGAACGAAGAGGTAGAATATACAATGGGGGTACTGTACTAAGTACTTCTGTAAAAAAGGACTTAGGGTTAACCATTAGTGCTGATATGAAGGTTTCAGAGCAGTGCGGAATTGTAGCTTCAAAGGGAAATCAAATCCTTGGATTAATTAGGCGAAACGTAACGTATAAGGAAAAAGAGCTAATAATACCGCTGTACAAACAATAGTTAGGCCTCATTTAGAATATTGTATTAAAGCGTGGAGGCCATATCGCAGGAAGGACATAGATATGCTAGAAAGAGTGCAGAGGAGAGCAACTAAAATTACCAAAACTGAGGGATCTTAGTTACGAAATACGCCTAAAAATGCGGCTTAACAACACTAGAGACCAGGAGATTGAGAGGAGATCAAATAGAAGTGTTTAAAATAATGAATGGTTATGAAAATATTGATAGAAATATTTTTTTCTCAGTTAAGAAAGATAGAAGGTCTAGAGGACATGAAGTTACACTAGGAAAGGAGCAGTGTAGATTAGATATAAGAAAGTTCTCATTTTCACAAAGGACTGTAAATGAATGGAACAGATTATCTACTGATTGTGTGGGTGCTAGTAGCGTGAATATGTTTAAAAATAAAATCGACACATACCTCATACGACACATAGATAAAAGGGTCGGACTCTCGATAAGCCAAAGGGCTTCCTTGTCCACCTGCCACCTAGAGTTAATTATCTGGGTGGCAATCTTGTTAAATCTTGTTAAATCTGTTAAACTTCGAGTGGCTCTGTCAGTTACAATGCCATTTCAGAAGAAACATTCTGTAAAATATTAGAATGCATTACACTCTGTTCCGACACACCTCAGGTTGCTCCGACAGACTTCGTGACTTGAGAGTGGGGATGGTGAACACTTGGCCGTTGGAAAGCAAGTCAGATCTTATCTATTTGACCAAACACTGTGCTACGCTTACTGGTCCACAGTCACAAAGTAGGGTGGACATAACGTGCGACGACGGTGCCACAGGACGGTATCTGGTCATACAGATTAACGGCAACAATAATATACTAACGATGTGCGAAGTGGAAGTGTTCGACACTCAGGTTTCCGGTACGTAATAACAACAAATGGGACATAGATTTATTGAAACTTGTTTGTTGCATCTTACTTTAGCCTTGCAACTTCCACTGTGGCGCATGAGGCACAGACAATCGTGTCCTCCGGACGCACGCGCTCACATAGCAAAATATCGAATTAATCGTACCATACGTACACGTACTCACAACGCATATACAGTTGTACACAATCTAGGATTATACACGTATTCACAGTACACATAAAATCGTATCATACGTTCTCAAATATTCCATACAATGAAATCCTGAAAATGCGTGAAAACAAAATTCATTTTGCAACATTTTTATATTTTCGCACGATACAAATATGATATTCATTGTAAACACACCTGTAAGATCAGCCCCCGAGCTAGTCAAATTGACCCGAATAGAATCTGTATTAGCGGACTAAAGTCCCCGTTTTGAATGTTGGTACTTACGTAACTAATTTGTGATAGTAACGATATTTGTGACGTGGCTGTATCGCCCATGTCATAAGACAAGGTTTGACACTAATTCGTGTTTACTGACTCGATCACGTGAGTATAACAATAATTGTTTATTCACAGAGCCTGACGAATGTGCCAGTAGTCCGTGTAGGAATGACGGCACTTGCGTTGACAGAATGGGCTACTACACTTGCACATGTCAAGGAGGATTCGAGGGAACCATCTGTGAGACAGGTAGGCCGCGTAAATGTAGTTGCTTTCTTTGTACAGTATTACTATCGATACTAGCAAAAATGCCCGTCTCCGGATGGCGCGTGCGTGCGTGCGTGCGTGCGTGCGTGCGTGTGTGTGTGTGTGTGTGTGTGGTACACGTGTTTGTGTTTTATATATGTATGTTTGTGTGTGTTTGAGTGCGTTGGTGAGTGCGTGCGCACGCATGTATTCATGTGCTACGCGAAAGTGAATAGCAACGACATTGCAGGAACAACATCGGACAGTTTCAGATAATCAAATTATATAGGCAAAGGGAGTGCTCTCATTCGACCTATTTAATGGATATATTGATGGTCTAGGGCATGCTCTGAGTAACTGCTATTGACAACATTAATATTACCAGTTCGAAGTAAACGTGTAATTTGATGTTATCTCAATCTCTTGTGAGGAAGACATGGGACTGTCCCAAAGTGGCTGTATTATCGAGGTAACTGTCAGGCGAAGTTAGATTGTAAACCATGTTTACTGAATATATATATATTCACATATGCATAATACTTTATTTGTAGAGATTAATGAATGCGGCAGCAACCCTTGTAGAAATGGTGGCACTTGCGACGACAGAGTGAACGTGTACTACTGCTACTGTAAAGGAGGATACGAGGGAAACAGCTGCGAGATAGGTAGGCCGCGGTCAGGTAGCTTGTTTCCTTGCACGATATTTCTACGTAAATATTCAGCTGCGCGTATACTTGTTTGAGGACATTTTAATTCCTACATGAGAGTATGTCTTTCGACGTTGACTGCCAAATAGTGTTAGAAATAATTGGAAATAAACATAATCAAATAGTTGAGCGGTAATCGCCATGCAACATTTAATCATTGCAGTTGTTCATGTTGTCCCTGTTTTATGCAGGATATGTGTGATGAAATTAGCAGTAAAGATAACGATAGGCTACTACCATTGACAACTGCCACATCAACAAATGTATGTATAATCTTGTTTGACAAGATATGCTGTCAAATGTATTTCGTTCTAAACGTGATCAATTTGATTTCAAACAAAGCGACCAGGATACGTGAGCCTAAGTGCAAGAAGAGGTTGTTGACAGTTCCTAAATATGTGAAAAAGGATTCATGCGGTTCTCGGAAGTTTCCAGGGCATTTGATAAAATTAAGGACACTGTTCCCTTCAATAAATGTTTAAAAAGAGGAGTGTTTGAGTATATTGTGCAGTTACTCATGTACAGGTACTCAAAGCCATATATCTGTGTAATATTATGGTTGATGGGCTGGTACTATTTCTGGTAACTTAAAAATATCGAATGGTGTCAGATGGAAGGGTTATGTTATCCCCATGCATATTTAATGTATACTTGGATTACCTTAGCCACGAGCTGAATAACTACTTATCGGCACGAAATTAGCAATAGCTACGTTATAATGTGCAAACGATATGATTATATTGTATCATTTATTGGATGAAGAACTTTCTAGACTGTTCTAGGATGACCATAATTGCAAGGGGATTACTAAAGTGTTCACAAACAAGGGTTCGACTACAAATCACGTTTGCTAACAATAATGCATGTACATACTAATAATTATTTATTTATATATATTTACCGTAACCGTAACACAAAGTTCGATTGTAATTGGTATTTATTGAATGGGTCACATATGCACATGGCTATTACTTTATTTGTAGAGACTAATGAATGCGGCAGCTACCCTTGCAGAAATGGCGCTACTTGCGTTGACAACGTGAACTGGTACAACTGCATGTGTAAAGGAGGATACCAGGGAGACAACTGTCAGACTGGTAGGCTGCGTAAAGCCGTTTGTTTCTTTGCTAGACAATGTCATCTAAATATTGCACGAATATACTTGTCTTGACGAATTTTAATATCCCCTTTCGCTTTAGCATTCGTATTACGACGATGACCGAGAGAATCAGTCGAAGTATTCAGAAAGTGTACGATATATGTTCTTGAGAAGTAATTGCCAAGCAACAATTCATAGTTGTCAGTTATTCATGCAATGATACCTGTGGAGAAATTAACAGCAAAGACAGTCATTGGCCGTAGCATTAGCTAGTGTCACATCAGAGAAATGTAGAACATATCCCTTGGTCCGTTCCAACGTTTCTGGGACGCATTCAACACAGTTGACGAGATAAGGATTGGGTACTGTTCAATTAATTTGACAAACGAGGGGTGCCTGAGAAGGCAGTGATGTTACCCAGTTACAGGCACTTTCAGTTTACGTACGTCTGTTGGACTAGAGGAGTTTCGGGTAGCTGTAAGGTTTCGAATTGTTGCAAACACGGACCCGTAATAGTATTATTATTGGCATATTTAATATAATGTTATTTTGTGTTCTCGCTCAGTCACGTAATTAGTCATTTGTATTTACTGAATGGGTCACGTAAGGACACGGCTAATTCTTTATTTATAGAGATTAATGAATGCAGCAGCAACCCTTGTAGAAATGGCGGCACTTGCGACGACAGAGTGAACTGGTACTACTGCTATTGTAAAGGAGGATACGAGGGAAACAACTGCGAGATAGGTAGGCCGCGGTCAGATATGCTTTTCTTTGCGTCATGTTATTACGTATAAAAAGAGCAGCGGGTTTACTTGTTTTGAAGACGCTTGAAGAAACCTTTCTATTTGAGATGATCGCAAACATTGTTCGAAATAATTGGGAATAACCCTAATCAATTAGAACAGGTCTTTTTAGACAGTTCTCTGTCGACCATAATTGCGAGGTGGCCGCATTTCCAAGATTAGCCTTAAGCGAGGTTTGAATATGATTCATGTTTGCTGACGGAGTCTCATATGCAGACTAATCATTATTTATTTGTAGATATTAATGAATGCGGCAGCAGCCCGTGCAGAAATGGCGCCACTTGTGTTGACGAAGTGAACAAATACAGTTGCACTTGTAGAGGAGGATACGAGGGAAACAACTGTCAGACCGGTAGGCCGCATAATGATAGTTTCTTTCTGCGCATGATATTATCAACACTTTAAAATATTTTCAGGAAGCTTCAAATACTCTTTTAATATAGGTTTGTGTCTTATGGCGAACGCTGCGGGATCGATCGAAATATTCGGAAATAACACTAATCATATGTTTGACAGGTAGGTTTAATAATCAAGAAACATGTCCTAGTTTCCAGATATTCTATCTCTATATTACTACGAAGTAATATGGGAAGCATTGTAACTGTATATCCTCCAACGTTCTGAGGTCGTTCATTTGTAGCTTTGGAACACTGGTCTCTGGCACACTACGTTCACTGGCATACGACGTTCATTTGTATCTTTGGAACACCGGCCTCTGGCACACTACATTCACTGGCATACGACGTTCATTTGTATCGTTGGAACACTGGCCTCTGGCACACTACGTTCTCTGGCATACGACGTTCATTTGTATCTTTGGAACACTGGCCTCTGGCACACTACGTTCACTGGCAAATTATGTTCATTTGTATCTTTGGAACACCGGCCTCTGGCGCACTACGTTCACTGGCATACGACGTTCATTTGTATCTTTGGAACACCGGCCTCTGGCACACTACGATCACTGGCATACGACGTTCATTTGTATCTTTAGAACACTGGCCTCTGGCACACTACGTTCACTGGCATACGACGTTCATTTGTATCGTTGGAACACCGGCCTCTGGCGCACTACGTTCACTGGCATACGACGTTCATTTGTATCGTTGGAACACCGGCCTCTGGTACACTACATTCACTGGCATACGACGTTCATTTGTATCGTTGGAACACCGGCCTCTGGCACACTACGTTCTCTGGCATACGACGTTAATTTGTATCGTTGGAACACCGGCCTCTGGCACACTACGTTCACTGGCATACGACGTTCATTTGTATCGTTGGAACACTGCCCTCTGGCACACTACCTTCACTGGCATACGACGTTCATTTGTATCGTTGGAACACCGGCCTCTGGCACACTACATTCACTGGCATACGACGTTCATTTGTATCGTTGGAACACTGGCCTCTGGCACACTACGTTCTCTGGCATACGACGTTCATTTGTATCTTTGGAACACTGGCCTCTGGCACACTACGTTCACTGGCAAATTATGTTCATTTGTATCTTTGGAACACCGGCCTCTGGCGCACTACGTTCACTGGCATACGACGTTCATTTGTATCTTTGGAACACCGGCCTCTGGCACACTACGATCACTGGCATACGACGTTCATTTGTATCTTTAGAACACTGGCCTCTGGCGCACTACGTTCACTGGCATATGACGTTCATTTTTATGCCAGTGAACGTAGTGCGCCAGCTGAGAGGAGGTGCATGTTATAAACATGCCTATTTAATGAGCAGCGATAGCTATCATTCTGAAGAAAAAAATATTACAACAATGGAATTAGCAATTTGATGTATGCTGAATTGTAATTGTGTTCTCTCTTTCGGTCACGGGGATGAGAGACTATTAGGAATCTCCTAGTGTGATCATAGTGCGAAGTGATTGTATTACCGAGGTGACCATAAAGTGATATTCGTTTGTAGTTCTTCTTTCGACTGAACGACATACGCAATTAACTCTTTATTTGCAGAGACTGATGAATGCGATAGCAGCCCCTGCAGAAATGGCGGCACTTGCACCGATGCCGTGAATATGTACACTTGCTCTTGTAAAGCTGGGTACGAGGGAACCAACTGCCAGACTGGTAGGCCGAGCAAAGATAGTTTGTGTCTAGGCACGATGTTAGTATATTAGACATATTACACGGGTACATTTGGTTTGACCACATTTGAAATACCTTTCTCAGGTAAGATTATGTCTTACGACGTAGACTGACGAAATCGTTCGAAATAATTAAAATAACGTGAAACAAATACTTGAGAGGATATAACCATCCAACATTTCATAGTTAATCAGTTGATCTTGTCTTTGTTATCAATGATAACTGTTACTAAACTAACAGCAGATATAATGATATGCCGTTATCATATAAAATTGCAGAGATGTACCTCTTAGACAACAAGTGAAACGCAGTTGGTGCTAGATTTGTCTTTTAAGTTTTTTCAATTTACAAAAAAATTAAATATCGCATGGGTATACTGGGTTTGACGGAACATCAGTTATATATTTTAACATACCAATTACGACGAAATCTGAGTATATCTGTCAAAATAATCGGATATGACATGACACAAATTCCTGCAAGATAATCGCTATGCAACATTCAATCGTTGTCGTTAATTTATTTTAACAACAACACTATGTAGAGTGGGATTGTTAAGGAAGGATGCTATCGGAACTGGGAGCAACTGATGTGAATAGCGAGGAGATCTTATTATTAGGGGATTAATGTCCTACACTTTATTGTTATGGATATTATTAATGACTGTCCTAGTTTGACAATAATTGTATTGAATCTTTACAGCCGAGGAGGTTGTACAGTGAAGGATTTTGTACGTTTTTTATTCGCTTCCCTCTGTTCTGACGCAAACCGTACGCCAATACCCATACAGGTGGTCAACACAAGAAGACTGCAATCCAAGTTAATTGATGGATTATGTGGTGATAGTAACAGTTATTTGTTTTCAGATAACGATGAATGCGGCAGCAACCCTTGCAGAAATGGCGGCACTTGCACTGACGCCGTGAACAAGTACAGTTGCACTTGTAAAGCAGGATACACGGACACCAACTGTCAAAGTGGTAGGTCATGTTCAAACAATGTGTTTCTTTCCACGATAATTATTATTACGTAAAAATTATGTGGGTGTAGTTGATTGGAAGACACTCAAAATGCCCTATATAGGTGTTTATTTATAAGAGTTATCTTCACGATTCTCGATAGGACGTAACTATGATGGAACCTTTATCATATCACATTTTAGACCTTTATAAAAATTTTGCTGACCATTAATACGTTGTAAATATATAGTTTTGTATATCGCATTTACTGTGATGCTTTAGATATAGACGAATGCGCCAGCAACCCGTGTCAAAATGGCGGCTCCTGCAGTGATGAAGTGAACAAGTACAGTTGCACTTGTGACAGCGGGTACGATGGCACCACCTGTCAAACCGGTAGGTCATTGTCTTGCCAGCGAGAATGTAATTGTGGAGTGCCGTGGTGCAGTGATTAGGAATCTCGACCGCGAGAACCCGGTTTCGAATCCTGTGCTGCGGTGTCGAAACTTTGGGAAGTTCGTTCACTCTACATTGCTGCAGTTCACTCTACATTGCTGCAGTTCATTCAGCTGTGTGAATGGGTACCCGGCTATAAACAATGGTGGATATTTTGTTCGAATTGTCGTCGCGCGTTATTTGTGGCGTGGATGGATGCTTCCCAGAGAAGTCGAGATGGTGTTCGATTGAATAGGTCTGCCAGGGAGTAAAGTGTAAAGTGGTTTGAGCTGTCCTGTGGACTGGATACATCGTTATATAAGAACATACCTTTACTTTATTTTAATGAATACTATAATAATTAAATTGTTCACTGTTGCTAAGATTAATGATGGCATACTTTTCACTATATCATTATACAACGATGACACCATCCTGCACAGACTGTAGTTTGTCGTATTAAAATACACAAGTAATCAACCGCTTTGTATACGTTTGAAAAGGTGCATGTGATTATCACTCATTTTCTGAATCTATAAATTACATCCAACCATGGAATACCACACCAAGAGAATCACCATTATTGTGATGTCATCAGGATATTACTAATTAGTTAACTCAGGTAGGAGAAATGCCCCTTAGAAATGCGGAGAATATAAAAACCACATAAGCAAATAGCTTTACATAACCATTGTTGTGCTTTCTGATATATTCATCGCCAGTTGGTAGATCAGATGTCAATTGTCCAAGACAGCGATTGCTCACAGGCATACACGGTTCACGATGCATTAGCAATAATCCGTCAGACAAATAAAAGTTCCATTTCTGATCAAACTGTATAATTCCGTTGTATACATTTTATTTCAAAAACGCAGAACACGGGGTTGATTTGTAGCACTGTAGTTGTATTGATTACTGTCTCAAAAATAGTGAAACATACCAAGGTTACTGATTTGTAACTTTATTCGTTTTAACTCCAGATATCAACGAATGCGCCAGTCACCCTTGTCAGCACGGAGGCACCTGCACTGACGGAGTGAACAGGTACACGTGCACTTGTGCCAGTGGATACGAGGGAACAACTTGTGAAACGGGTAAGTCGTCCATAGATGTTATGTTACATCCAATGTTATCATGCATATCACTTGTACATGTAGGACACAACAATGTAATTCAATACATACATATGAATATATATATACATATTTGTATTCAATTATGTATATATATATATATATATATATACATAATGTATATATATATATATATAATATATAAATATATATATAATGTAATTGTATATATATATGTGTATATGTGTATTCAATTACACTACATATATATATAAATATATATATATATATATATTTATTATACACGTCCCTTTGTAATTATAACTCGTTGTCGAAACACGATCTAACTATACCCGCATATGCGTGTGCGTGCGCTCATGTATATGAGTGTATAGTTGCGCAAACGCATGTATGTTTGTATGTATGGCTGTATGCGTGATTGTAAGTATTATGTATGTGCTTGTGTATGTACGTATGTATGTATGTACGTATGTACGTATGTACGTATGTACGTATGTACATATGTATGTATGTATGTATGTATGTATGTATGCATGCATGCATGCATGTATGTATGTATGTATGTATGTATGTATGTATGTATGTATATTTGTATGTACGTACGCATTCATGAGTGCATGCGTGTATGAATGAGTGCATGCGTGTATGCATATGCCTTAATGCGTGTAAGCGTGTACGTGTGTATGCTTGTTGGTGTGTAATCCTTACAGGCACACACGGTTCACGATGCATTAGCAATAATCCGTCAGACAAATAAAAGTTCCATTTCTGATCAAACTGTATAATTCCGTTGTATACATTTTATTTAAAAAACGCAGAACACGGGGTTGATTTGTAGCACTGTAGTTGTTGTATTGATTACTGTCTCAAAAATAGTGGAACATACCAAGGTTACTGATTTGTAACATTATTCGTTTTAACTCCAGATATCAACGAATGCGCCAGTCACCCTTGTCAGCACGAAGGCACCTGCACTGACGGAGTGAACAGGTACACGTGCACTTGTGCCAGTGGATACGAGGGAACAACTTGTGAAACGGGTAAGTCGTCCATAGATGTTATGTTACATCCAATGTTTTCATGCATATCACTTGTACATGTAGGACACAACAATGTAATTCAATACATACATATTAATATATATACATATTTGTATTCAATTATGTATATATATATATATATATACATAATGTATATATATATATATATAATATATATATATATATATATATAATGTAATTGAATATATATATATATATATGTATATGTGTATTCAATTACACTATATATATATAAATATATATATATATATTTATTATACACGTCCCTTTGTAATGATAACTCGTTGTCGAAACACGATCTAACTATACCCGCATATCCGAGTGCGTGCGCTCATGTATATGAGTGTATAGTTGCGCAAATGCATGTATGTTTGTATGTATGGCTGTATGCGTGATTGTAAGTATTATGTATGTGCTTGTGTATGTACGTATGTATGTATGTACGTATGTACGTATGTACGTATGTACGTATGTACGTATGTACGTATGTATGTATGTATGTATGTATGTATGTATGTATGTATGCATGCATGCATGCATGCATGCATGTATGTATGTATGTATGTATGTATGTATGTATGTATGTATGTATATTTGTATGTACGTACGCATTCATGAGTGCATGCGTGTATGCATATGCCTTAATGCGTGTAAGCGTGTACGTGTGTATGCTTGTTGGTGTGTAATCCTTACAGTCATACACGGTTCACGATGCATTAGCAATAATACGTCAGACAAATAAAAGTTCCATTTCTGATCAAACTGTATAATTCCGTTGTATACATTTTATTTTAAAAACGCAGAACACGGGGTTGATTTGTAGCACTGTAGTTGTTGTATTGATTACTGTCTCAAAAATAGTGGAACATACCAAGGTTACTGATTTGTAACATTATTCGTTTTAACTCCAGATATCAACGAATGCGCCAGTCACCCTTGTCAGCACGGAGGCACCTGCACTGACGGAGTGAACAGGTACACGTGCACTTGTGCCAGTGGATACGAGGGAACAACTTGTGAAACGGGTAAGTCGTCCATAGATGTTATGTTACATCCAATGTTATCATGCATATCACTTGTACATGTAGGACACAACAATGTAATTCAATACATACATATGAATATATATACATATTTGTATTCAATTATGTATATATATATATACATAATGTATATATATATATATATAATATATATATATATATATATATAATGTAATTGAATATATATATATATATATATGTGTATATGTGTATTCAATTACACTATATATATATATATATATATATATTTATTATACACGTCCCTTTGTAATGATAACTCGTTGTCGAAACACGATCTAACTATACCCGCATATGCGTGTGCGTGCGCTCATGTATATGAGTGTATAGTTGCGCAAATGCATGTATGTTTGTATGTATGGCTGTATGCGTGATTGTAAGTATTATGTATGTGCTTGTGTATGTACGTATGTATGTATGTACGTTTGTACGTATGTACGTATGTACGTATGTACGTATGTACGCATGCATGCATGCATGCATGTATGTACATATGTATGTATGTATGTATGTATGTATGTATGTATGTATGTATGTATATTTGTATGTACGTACGCATTCATGAGTGCATGCGTGTATGAATGAGTGCATGCGTGTATGCATATGCCTTAATGCGTGTAAGCGTGTACGTGTGTATGCTTGTTGGTGTGTAATCCTTACAGGCATACACGGTTCACGATGCATTAGCAATAATCCGTCAGACAAATAAAAGTTCCATTTCTGATCAAACTGTATAATTCCGTTGTATACATTTTATTTCAAAAACGCAGAACACGGGGTTGATTTGTAGCACTGTAGTTGTTGTATTGATTACTGTCTCAAAAATAGTGGAACATACCAAGTTTACTGATTTGTAACATTATTCGTTTTAACTCCAGATATCAACGAATGCGCCAGTCACCCTTGTCAGCACGGAGGCACCTGCACTGACGGAGTGAACAGGTACACGTGCATTTGTGCCAGTGGATACGAGGGAACAACTTGTGAAACGGGTAAGTCGTCCATAGATGTTATGTTACATCCAATGTTATCATGCATATCACTTGTACATGTAGGACACAACAATGTAATTCAATACATACATATGAATATATATACATATTTGTATTCAATTATGTATATATATATATATATACATAATGTATATATATATATATAATATATATATATATATATAATGTAATTGAATATATATATATATATATATATGTGTGTATATGTGTATTCAATTACACTATATATATATATATATATATATATTTATTATACACGTCCCTTTGTAATGATAACTCGTTGTCGAAACACGATCTAACTATACCCGCATATGCGTGTGCGTGCGCTCATGTATATGAGTGTATAGTTGCGCAAATGCATGTATGTTTGTATGTATGGCTGTATGCGTGATTGTAAGTATTATGTATGTGCTTGTGTATGTACGTATGTATGTATGTACGTATGTACGTATGTACGTATGTACGTATGTACGTATGTACGTATGTACGTATGTACGTATGTATGTATGTATGTATGTATGTATGCATGCATGCATGCATGCATGTATGTATGTATGTATGTATGTATGTATGTATATTTGTATGTACGTACGCATTCATGAGTGCATGCGTGTATGAATGAGTGCATGCGTGTATGCATATGCCTTAATGCGTGTAAGCGTGTACGTGTGTATGCTTGTTGGTGTGTAATCCTTTTATTCCTAGGTAGATTGCATCGAGGAAAGATGCTTAAAGTTTTTATTGTCTAGGTTTTTTTTGGGTTACGGCTTCTTACTGGTTATGGTTTGGTAAACTATAAAACACGTCATATAAACACACACACGCACACGCACACGCACACGCACACGCACACGCACACGTACACGCGCACGCGCGCACGCACACACACACAACCACACACACACACACACACACACACACATACACTTACACTTACACTTACACTAGTCTTTGTTTTCTTTCCAGATATCGACGAATGTTTCAGTCACCCTTGTCGAAATGGGGGCACCTGCATTGACCGAGTGAACAGGTACACGTGCACTTGTGCCATCGGATACGAAGGCATTATTTGTGAAACGGGTAAGTCGTGTATATGTGTTTACTACATTTAATTTCTTAGAAAATATTTTACGCAATGTAAAACACTAATGTTATCATTGAAGTTGACATTTCGAAATATCCGTATTGTGTTTATTATGCACTTATACTTGTAGAGTTGTACTCGCCCGAGTTGGATCCGCCAAACTCGAAGGAAGCGTCGATGAGTCTGATTGACACAAACACTGACACCTGTCTGATCCTGGAGGACGTCGAGATGTACACATTCTCGCCGTCGATGAGTCACTGGCTGCCTCGACCACAGAATGCTTGCTGGAGGTCGGGACTCGTCATCAAGCACCGTGTACCAGACAACATACACGCATCTTTCACAGTCAGAATCAGCGGTCATCGTCTGGTGTGCTCCAAGTCGCATCTCAAGATAATAACGAAACACAGCGACACGCCTGACTGCGGACTGGTGTCTGGAAACTACCAGATTTGTAAGCTGAGCGGAGTCACCGAGCCGGAACCTGGAAGTCTGACCACGTGTGTCGCAGCTTGTCAATACAAGGAGACCAAAACCAAGTACGTCATCGTTGAAATCCCGAACAAGCACGAAGGCTGGAAGTTGTGTGAGCTCAGCGTCGAGTGACTGACTTCCTATTGTAAACAAATGGTTTTTTACGATGAGATGAACACGGAATTTTGTTCAACAAGTTTGTTCAAGGAGTATAACAATACTTCGAACTGTCGATATATCGCAATAGTAAATGTGACGATGAATACTCTCGATAATAAATTTTATTATCGACAGTACAGTGAATTATCGATAGTAACAATTGTTAAACAAAACAATCAGCAGGGTTAATTATACAACTGAACAACTATTTTAAGACATGATTTGTGACCTTGTTTGGATACTTAGTTATCAACCTAACATCAAAAATGTATGTATCATTGCATTATTCTCGAATCAAGCAGTTTGAACGAAATGCCTTCAACACTACACGGTGTTGCTACCTGTCTGTTAAATTTAGGGAAATCTTTCTGGCTATTTCCTACGCCTATCAGAGTACTATTGGAGGAGTAATGACACTATCAGGGTATATTTACAATAGTGGTCACCTATCGCAATAGTACGAATATGCTCGCCACTACTTATCATTCTGAATTCTATAATATAGGAATGGTTTGTCGTATATGAACCGTAGAGAGAGGGGGAGAGAGAGGGACGTTTTGCAGTAGATAGGGAGAAGAGATACATCGAAACGTGTGTGAGGAGTACATTAGGTAAAGGATAAATAGAAGGAGGGATCGATAAAGAACACGAACGTAGTACGATATGGTTGGAAATATTGGGATGGACACAGAGACCATTAGATTGAATATGGAGGGAAGGAAAAAGGGATGGTGCACCACTGAGCTCCGATTTTATTAGGATAAAGATAGGCAAAATAAGTAATGTTATTATAATAATTAATATTAGTATTGACACTGGCATTAACATTCTTCTTATTTTTCTTCTTATTATTATTAGTAGTAGTGGTAGTACAATTAGTAGTAGTAGTAGTAGTAGTAATAGTAGTAGTAGTAGTATTAGTAGTAGTAGTAGTAGTAGTAATAGTAGTAGTAGTTGTAGTAGTAGTAGTAGTAGTAATAGTAGTAGTAGTTGTAGTAGTAGTAGTAGTAATAGTAGTAGTAATAGTAGTAGCAGTAGTAGTGATAGTAGTAGTAGTAGTAGTAGTGGTAGTAGTAGTAATAGTAGTAGCAGTAGTAGTAGTACAGCATTAATGATTGAGGAATGGCAAACACAAGGATGAGGGAGGGAAATGGGGGGGAGGGGTGAGAGGAGAGATGAGGGAGGGGGTGAGAGGATGGATGAGGGGAGGGGTGAGAGGAGGGGTGTAATGTTGGAAGGAGAGAGACACGTTACAATTATATAAGAACGTTATAATTGATCATTCTCGATATTCTTGCTAGGATTTGTATACAGATCGTCGTTTTAGTTTTACATTTCCTGTGGGTATCCTATGATCAAATCATGTGGCTTTATATGTACTGTACGTGTACTTATTTCTGTCGTACTAGAAAGTAGTCCATTTGGGCCTTGGAGCTATTTTGATACTCGCGGCCTTGTCCGATTATGTGTTCTACCCAACCATCATCCCGCAAAATTGCAGCGGAATACAATTGGCAAACATGCCATCTGATCCCAAAATATGTATTCCCATCTGCGACTGGTAGATATGACATAGAACACGTGTCACCTTGACAACACACCCTACGGACACGATCCATAATGCACGTTCGAGAAACAATGTCGACGTGACAGTTTTTCATATGACCGTGTGATTATTATAATAGTATGTCTGGAGTGTTTGCAAAATCAGTAACTATGTGCAGTAATGCTTTTTACTTTTCCGAATATGCAAAATGAAGACATGGTTCGTGGCACCCGAGTGACTGTCCTAGTAAGATTGATTATACTTTCTTTATAGACGTACAGCATTGTTCTGTGGTGTGGAGTAAATGGAGTAACCGGAATAGCTGCAGTAACTGGGCTAACGGGTGACGGGGTCCAGGCTGTATTGATACGGGACGTATGATGGGGCACAATACACTGCCGGGTCAACTAAAATTCTTAGAGATGAGAGACTCAATCCATCAATATAACGGGGAGACGAGTGTTTGGACCAGTCCCTGGTTTAACAAATGTATATATATGTTTGCCAACATTACAACATGTTGTTATTTTTATTATTGTTTGTGTGCAACTGCCGATGTATTTATCCGGGATCGTGTTGCCGTATGCAGCATATTTCTAAGAAAATATGTGTATTGTGGAATGATTTATTGTGCAGAATGCAACTGATCAAACGATCTCAAAACAGAAAGAAACAAGACTAACTTTGACACTGCACAAAGTCTGTTTCTGATTGACGCAGCGGGTGCATCAATCAATTTACTCGAATTAGTTAACACTAATACATATATTTCGTGGAGCGCAGTGGCGCAGTAGATAGAGCGTCGGACTCTCAATCGAGACAACTCGGTTTCAAATCCTGCGCTGCCCCGTCGAACCTTGAGCAAGCTCGTTCACTCGATGTCGCTCCATTTCACTCAGCTGTATGAGTGAGTACCTGGCTGTATACAGTGGGGATATTTCTGTACGAATAGTGTTTGCGCATTAATTTCAGCATTACTGAAAGCTTCTCAGAGAAATCGAGATGGTGTTCGATTGAGCAAGTCTGCCACGGAGTATAGTGTAGTGTTTTGAACAGTCCTACGGACTGGATACTGCGCTAGATAGTCGCATGCCATTTATACTTACTTGGAAGTATGTACTTGCACAGTGTGGATAATTCAACAGGCTGTTTTGTCATAATTAAAATAGATGGTCTTAACATCACTAAGTATTACAAACCAAATATAAAGCTTCGCCTTATAGTCGTTATAGGGACACTCTGTGATATTTATGTAGTATTTGTTCTTCATTTATGATGAAACACTGTGTGTGCATTGTACGAAGTCTATCGACTAAACACTTGTGCAAAAGCCTTCTTATTATATATTACATTACCAGCATGTTATACATTCTTATCACTGACAACCACAACTAGATATATATTGTTAGCAAATATGGTATTTAGCCATACTAAAATTATTCTGACTTTGATCTGGCATTGGTGTCTTAAAGCTGCTGTCGCAATTCCTTTCGCTCTCGTTTTAGATTAATTGCACACGCACGCGCACCAACAACGAAACATACGCTCGCAAGCACACACACACACACACACACACACACACACACACACACACACACACACACACACACACACACACAAACACACAAACACACGCACGGACACGCGCACACACGCACACACAAACACACGCACACACGTACGTATGCACAGACACACACGCACACACTATGACTAAATTCACTTAATAGTAATGTTAAGTTAAAAAAACAGATTAATCATTTTAAGATATGACATCAACATTGTGTTCCCGAACAGCCAAATGGCCATATAAGGTAGACTTCACAAGATTGTTAAACTAGTTTTAGTGCGACATCGTTTTTTGCTGTTGACAAGTTAGTCCAGTGGCATATGCTTGTATACAGAAATGACGTTCGTCCAGAACTATATCTCTAGAAATCACACATGGTAATTAATTTGCTTTTGTGCTGTATCTATGTTGAACCAATTCAATATTTGTTCTTAAATATTGACGAGCATTACCTTTAAAAATATGGAATATGTGGTCCAATTTTGACTATTCTATTCAATACACCAATAGGAGTAATTCAACATTGACATTAGTTTGTGCATAAATTAAGAAGGACTAATCAACACAATTTCTGGGAGCATTTTTGTCACGAGCTGATAATAAACTTAATTAATATATATAATAGAAAAATTGGCTAAACTAGCAGCGATTATTTGTAGAAGGAAGTTGTCTAATTAACCAGGATGGAATGTACATATTGTGTTGTTCTGTTTTTGCCGTTTATAGTTGTTGTAGTGAAATACGGGATAACACTTATGTCACAAGCATTAGTTGTATTGCAGTATTGCATAAACGAGAAGTTCGTCTGTTTCTGTGGTGCAAAACGTTTTCAGAGTAGCACAATGGATATATACCCTGGGTGGCGCTATAAGGGAAATAACGTCACCACGCAGAGTAGCAGACCAACTAGTCAACAGAGGGTGTTACACGCGTAGTCATGCCACATCGCTCATGCGCAATGACCATAGGATAGCCTGCCAAAGTGTGTGCGATCGGTTGGAACATTGGCGGCTTTCCGGAAACAACCTAAAACCCATCTATTTCGCCTGCACTACATGCCTTGATGCAAGCACTACATGCCTTGATGCAAGCACTACATGCCTTGATGCAAGCTCTGCTGCCACATCTAAATGACATTGGTTTCTATTTTATAGTATTGATTGGTGTTTAATTTCATTGTTTGAAATTGTATTTTTACACCCTAATTTATTAATTTTTATTGATGTATTTTTTTATCTTAGTTTATTTATTTAATTAATTTATATTTTAGCATTTAGTCAACACGTCATTTTAATATGTGAAGCGCTTTGCTTAGTATTTACTTACTTAAAAAACGCTAAATTAAAAAACGGAATTATTATTATTATAGGAGTAGGGTTAAAAATATTATGTTTAAACAGGGCTACGTATACTTCAGTCTATAAGATAACTGCTATAATCGATATAATCTTGTTTCGTGGACAAATGCCGGATGTTTTGCCCATAAATCCTTGAAAACCAAGCTAAGAGTCGGAGCGCAGTGGTGCCGTGTTGGAGCTTCGGACTCTCGACTGAAAGAAGCCGTGTCCGAATATTGTAAGGCCATGTCGAACACCTCATCGATTGACCTACGACTGATACCAGGGATATCGCAGTCACGACGCACGGAGAACAGTCACAGCCGAATCGATGCCAGTGAATAATTCAGATGTTGTCGTTCGAACGTAATGTCATTCAGCATATATAATCACTTGTGACGAATAGTCGGCACACGATCTTTAGGCTATAAATCCGTCTAGGTAACGCAGACAGTTCTACCAAGCCATCAAATAACGTTGCTAGTAATGTAGATCGGACTTCATATTAGTCAACTATTGTTGTGTCTGTGAAAGAAGGCCGCGAGAACGAACATGGCGGAAATCAAAGCTGGAAGTTCATATGCAAATGTTTCGTGAACAATGCAAGCTGACGAATGATATGCTGCTATATGCCAATAATACTTTATATTCTGAAAAAAGCTTCCGATTCATGACTCACAATCCGAATTGTCGGAATGATTTGCAACATTCTTCACCGTGAAGACTAGCCGTATCCGCGGCAAGTTGTCCCGCACTATTGCGTCACAACCACACCAAGCGTCAAACAACATCTACGGCACCTGCGGACTGTCTCCCTGCCAACAGCGGAATACATATAGAAAACCGCCATGGATGCATTACCTAAATCGTACGACCCAGACCCAGCACCTACATGTCTAGTAAGAGAGTCAATTGATGAACTTCTTCTGATTGTATTACGTATAAATGTGCAAGCACTACAATCGTATGTCGTTCCTGGTCAATATAACACAAATGACATATCGCCATTAATAAAATCGACTGGACACACCCCATAATTGGTGCAAAACAGTTGACCTGTCTCAAATATGGCATTTGTCTCGAAAGTGCTGAAGCGCGTTATAGCAAAACTGCTTAGCGACCATATGCAAGAGAACAATTTGCACGAACAGTTTAAATCGAAATATCTACAGCATCAGTCCACTGAAATGGCTTTACTTAAAGTTCACAGTGACATTCTGTGTGCAGTCGGCCGTGGCTGCGATGCTCTGCTAGTCATGCTTGACTTAACCGCTGCATTTGACACCACTGACCACTCTATTCTATTATATATATATATTGCGGACTACCTCACATATTTTGTTATCAAAGACGCTGCTCTCGATATGTTCAGATCGTACTTGTCCGTACGACAGCAGCTCGTGCGTATTGGTGGTGACACATCTTCACCAACGCCTCTGCCGTTTGGTGTGCCGCAAGACTATGTGCTTCGGCTGATGCAATTCACGGCATACATCTCACCACTCGGCGACATCATCAAGACATTCGTCTTGGACTACCACCTGGACGCAGACGACACGCAACATTACGTCTCGTTTTGTCCCTGCGCAGCTGACCGGCTGAATTTAATATACCACCTGTGTAACTGCCCTGGGGATAAAGCGGAATGGTCGCGGGCCAATGCATCGAAGTTAAATGACCAGAAGACGGACGTTGTGGTGTTGGGTACCAAACACAAGCAGCCACTGATGAAAGACATCCGCATAACCATCGGTGATCCAGCTTTGAGGGCATCATCTAATGATCGTAACCTTGGTGTTGTGTTTGATTCATCACTCTGCATTAAAAACCGTATCAGTGCCATCTTCCGAACAGCCATTACCTTACAGTAGATGCGACAAAATCATTAGTCCACGGATTTATCATGTCCATATTGGATTATGGGAATGCGTTGCTTGCTGGACCAACACTTAAACAATTGAATACAGAATAAACTCCAACGCATCCAAAACATGGCGGAAAGAATGATCACCTTCACACCTCGCCGTGATTACATATCCTCAATTCTGAGATAATTGCTCTGGCTACCTGTGAGATGTCGAAGCTCACAATTTACTGACAATTTACTATCTTGGACATTTTACTGCTAAACTCATACTTGATTTATCTATCCATTATTTATGTATGTAACTATTATAATAAATATTATTTTATATATATGAATTATATACTTTTAAGAATTTTTACTGAATAGTTTAATTTGTTTATTTATTGTATTTATTTATTTAATTGTTCGTATAATTATAAACGATATGCATCGACGACAATTTGCAGTTTGCTGTTTCAAACAATTTATGCTCGAAACACAACTAAGTCCGAATGATAAATGGAAAGGCACGTAACAAAAGAAAAGCGGCCAAGTCCAGAATAGGCTAACAACAAAAGCACGTGACAACGGGAATTAGGAAGACTTCAGGGGTCAGCTGTAGATAGCAGCTTTCTGTTTTAAGTTGTCTCCGATACCATTCAAAGGAGGCGGCCATCTATTCGACAAGTCACGTTACGACAAAGATAGACAGTCACCTCGTTATTTATGTTGTCCGGAGGTGCACAAGTGTATCTATGAAGAAGTAATGATACACTTCAGCACAGACGCCGTTGCACGGAAGAGTGGATGGATGAAACGGAAACGTTTATTATTTATCTCGCATATTTTGTTAAGTATTTGAGAAGCTCCGATGAATCAGACTTGACTTTGGCAATGCATTACTTCACCGACTGCCTGTGAAACAACTAGAACGGCTGCAGAGAGTACAGAACTGGGCGGCCCGCCTTGTCGACGACGCCAAGATGTTATGTCATGTCACACCTCTATTGATAAAGCTGCTCTGGCTGCCAGTAGCAGTTAGAGTAGAGTATAAGATACTTCTACTCACGCACCGAGTACTGACTGGTTGTGCACCATAGTATATCACCAAAAGTGTGAACCGACGCCAGCCAACTCGACTGCTGCGCTCCAGGGAACACAATAATTTGTGTGTATCACGTGCAGAGCGTCGCTGGGATGATAGATCATTTTGCGTGGCAGCCCCAACATTATGTAATGGAAATTGCTACCACAAAAGCTGACTGCAACAACACTGACAAACACTGATTTTAAATCAAACCTTAAGACCGATCTGTTTCCCCGAACATTCTGTACGGCGCCGTGAGCAACGATTGTTGGAACGGCGCAATATAAATGTCACGATTTGATTTGATTTGATTTGAATCGAAGGTTTTGTTACTTATAAACAAACACGTGTCGCATGTTTCTCTACAGGCCATCACCTACTGCCGCTCCCGTGGCATCGTCATGCCACATGCTACACACAAGCTACAACCCCTGGATGTTTCCTTCTTTGGTCTGCTGAAGAAATTAAATTCTACAACCAACAGTGTGATAGCTGGATGGTGTCGCATCCCGGCAGTGCCATAACAAACCGACAAGTCGGCCAACTATTTGGCAGAGCTTAAAGTAAGCAGCTACAGCTGGAATTACAATCAATGGGTTTTCAGCTTGTGGCATAGAACCATTCAACGACGACATCTTCGATGACAGTGACTTTCCCACGTCTATCACAACAGAATGCGACCAAACCCTATTTGATAAACGCGCCACTCCCGTCAGACGCAACAAAGAAGCTGCTGCTCCAGTCAGAGGCAGCGAAGATGGCAGCGTTCAAGATGACACTCACTCATGGGCTGCGAAGGTATCAACGACAAAACTGCTGCTTGTAGCAGAGGCTGCGAAGGTAGCAACGACGAAGGTGCTGCTCTTGTCAGAAGCTGCGAAGACGTCAACGACGAAGGTGCTGCTTCTAACAGAGGCCGCGAAAACGTCGACAACGAAGGTACTGCTCATGTCAACGGCAACTCAGACATTAACAATGGAAATTGACATGTTACGAGGATTGTCGTTAATGCAGACATACATGTTCCACCAAGGCAAAGGCCGCAGGTGATTTCCGACACTCTTCCGATTAACTGAAGACAGTGGGCACTTGACGATGCTGACGCGATTGTCATAATCGAAACGACAATATTTACCAAACTTCTCTCGCCATGGGATATAATGCCTTGCTGCCAAATGCAGACAGGCCGTTTTCAAAGCGAAAACAGCGAAGAGGTCATCAGCTATAATAACCGGATCTCAAATGAAGAACGCACTGGAAGCAAAATAATTAGAGAAGAACGGGAATGAATACCGCAAGAGACAGAGAATGGACGGGGGCGAACGACGAAGGAAAGACAAACAGCAACCTAAACTCAAAAGGAAGTATCCAACAATCACAAACAACGGCCCAAAAAATTCCAAACATTCCGACAGATGACAACAAAGGAGATGTGGTCTGCCCGGCAAGCAACGTGACATTTGAAGATGCGCCGACCGAGGATTGGATCCAGTGTCACCAGTACAACGAATGGTGGCATGAGGATTCCTCCAAATATGAAGGAAAGGGACAGTTCACATGTGAGCTGTGCTGAAGCAGGTATACTAACGATCACCTAACCGACTTATGCTTGTGGCTTCTAGTCGTCAACTTGCCCCACCACGAAAGTCATCTCGCCTCACCAAGCCTGGAGTAAGATTGCGAATATTGTGTATCAATTGTAAAAATAATTTCTCACACTCCATATATTTGCATAGTAATTTTTATTATCTTGAAAGACATATATGCCTGTTTGAGTTGTGTAGTTATCAGATTAATTGATGTTATTAAAAATCACATAAATAAATTATTAATGCTAAACGTCTTCAACTTGCCCAAGTTCCCCTAATTTCAAGACTCAACTTTTAACGTCATCGTCAAGTTTACACGATGCAACTAGGCGCTTGTTGTTGTTGTTGTTGTTGTTGTTGTTGTTTTTGTTGTTGTTGTTTTCTTCATGATTGACACACGTTATATGTGAATGTTGTACTACTTTCACTTCCTGCCTTATATTATACCACAGAAGGCTAACATGTCAACACAGTGCAGACTTGTTGTGAGGTGATACGTTTCTACGCCTCGACAAAAACGAAGGTTAATTCATTTGTTTTGTAAATACTGGTTTCAAAGACTCCTCACCCGTCAGCCCATCTATGTTCACAAACTCTCCAGCCACGAATTTATTTAGAGCCCAATCTTCTATCTATAACAACATAATATTGATTTCAAACTCCCTTACCCCGTTTTTTATAGTGGGTGGCGGTTTGCACAATGACATTTTCTGCAACGCGAGAACTGTTTGAGGGAATGTTTGTATTGGTACTTGTCAAGCCACTGTGTTAACGTTTTTCATATATATTACCGTTATCTACATTGTTGGCAATGGGAAAGCTTGACGCGGGTTATAAGCATAGTTTTGTTTGTGAAGTAGGCAAACAGCGATGCAATAGTAATAAGGTAACTTCTTTTGCGCCTAAATCCTCGGAAACCAAGCTCAAAGGCGCAAAAATACAAAAGGGTTAATTAATATCAGAATCGATGAGCCATGTTAAATTCGTCAACAGATGGATCGGTACGCCAGGGAGCTAAGGTGGATACGCAAGGTTATGAAGGTATTTTTAAATAACGGCGAAATTGTATAATATTTTCAACTGATCTAACACTAAGAGGGAGCAAATTCCAAAGAGTTTGTGTAGCAACAGAAAATGACCTAGCTCCAATACTAGTATTGACTCTAGGAACAAAAAGTAAATCACAACTAGATGATCGAAGCTGGATAGTTTTTTCTTTTATAGGAGTAAGCAATGAATATAACTATGCTGGTTGCTTAAATGAAAGTGCCTGATAGGTAATGGTACAGATTTTTAAAATAATACGATATCGTACATGAAGCCAGTGCAAGGACTTCAGAAGAGGCACTGAGTTAGAAAACCGTGGAGACCGAGTTCCAACTACGCAATTCTGTACACGTTGTAACCTAATGATATCCATAATGGCAATATTTTGAAAAAGGGAATTACAATAGTCAAGCCTACTAGTAACAAGTGCAGTTACGATAATTTGTGCAACAGAAGGATACACATAACGGCGAATACGACATAAATCACGAATCGGAGCTGATCTAAGGAGCAATTAGTATTAGGCGTACATAAAGAAATGTAAATCTGGGTAATATCTGCATAAAGATGATGGTTTAGATTATGACTGTTAATAACGAAGCTTAGTGGTGTTGTGTAGAGATTGAAAAGCAAAGGTCCAAGTACAGAACCCTGGGGAACACCACATAAAGTGGGGAGTGCAGCCGAAAAGAAGTTCCCAATATTAATGGTTTAGTATATATCATTTAGGAATGAAGAAAACCAGCTCGGGGCTGTGCCAGATATGTCGTAATGATGATAGAGTTTTCTCGTCAAAATTTAGGTCTAACATGAAAGGCACTGGTGACCAACTATTACTGATCTGATTATACAATGATGGCTTATAATCACAACATACCACCCCATGGCCTCGGCACTTGTGAGGAGATTCACTTGCAGTGCCACCAAGTTAGCGCATTTATTAGAATACTTAATTTTAGATTTTGACACAGATACATATGCATACTTACGTAATTATTTTGTTTCAGATATTAATGAGTGCAGCAGCAATCCTTGCAGAAATGGCGGCACATGCTCTAACCGCGTGAACTACTACAGTTGCCAATGTAGAGGAGGATACGAGGGTACCAACTGCCAGACAGGTAGGCCGGGCTAAGATATTTTGTTTGTGTCCAATAACTATATTAGTAACTATATATTTCACGGGTATAATGTATTTGTCTAAACTTAAAATTCCTTTATCACGTGATACAATCTACATATCATCGCAAACTTCTGGATGTTAAATAATTAATTGTAATTCTACTTCCGAGTCTCAAATTTCGACGTCATCATCAAGTATACTCGATTTCGCTAATTGGCTATGTTTCGTGATGGAAACACTTTGCAAGCGAATGTTATACTACTCCCTTTCCCTGCCTAATGATTTACTACATCCTATAAGAGTATCACGGCGATACCCGGATGAATTGCTGCGATGTCCGGGTGTATTAGTGCACTGCAAAGTGCTGCAATGCACACGATGCAGATGTGTTGTGAAGGTGATACGTCGCTACGCCTCGACATTAACTTGAATGTTGAGTAATTAATTGTAAAAATAATTTCTCACACTCCATTTATTTGCATACTATTGTTTATTATCTTGAAAGACGGTACATATATGCCTGTTTGAGTTGTGTAGTTAACAGATTGCTGATTTTTTTTAATGACATAAATCAGTGATTAATGCTTAAACTCGTTAACGTGCCCCATGTTTCCCTAATTTCATGTCTCAATTTTCGACGTCATCATCAAATTTACACGATGCAACTAGGCGCTTGTTGTTGTTGTTGTTTTTGTTGTTGTTGTTATTCTTCATGATTGACATACGTTATATGTGAATTTTGTACTACTTTCACTTCCTGCCTTATATTATACCACAGAAGGCTAACGTGTCAACACAGTGCACACTTGTTGTGAGGTGATACGTTGCTACGCCTCCACAAAAACGAAGGTTAATTCATTTGTTTTATAAATACTGGTTTCAAAGACTCCTCACCCGTCAGCCCATCTATGTTCACAAACTCTCCGGCCACGAATTTATTTAGAGCCCAATCTTCTATCTATAACAACATAATATTGATTTCAAACTCCCTTACCCCGTTTTTTATAGTGGGTGGCGGTTTGCACAATGACATTTTCTGCAACGCGAGAACTGTTTGAGGGAATGTTTGTATTGGTACTTGTCAAGCCACTGTGTTAACGTTTTTCATATATATTAACATGATTTAACAAGATTTAACAAGATTGCCACCCAGAGAATTAACTCTAGGTGGCAGGTGGACAAGGAAGCCCTTTAGCTTATCGAGAGTCCGACCCTTTTATCTATGTGTATCCCGCCCGTCTGAGGTATGTGTCGATTTTATTTTTAAACATATTCACCGTTACGTACATTGTTGACAATGGGAATGCTTGATGCGGGTCATAAGCATAGTTTTGTTTGTGACGTAGGCAAACCGCGATGAAATAATAAGGTAATTTCTTCTGCGCCTATATCCTCTGAAACCAAGTTCAGAGGCGCAAAAATGTAAAAGGGTTAATTAATATCAGAATCGATGAGCGATATTAAAATTGTCAACAGATTTATCGGTACTCCAGAGGGCTAAGGTGGATATGCAAGGTTATAAAATTTGTAAATGACGACTAAATTGTTATATATTTTCAACTGATCTAACACTAAGAGGGAACAAATTCCAAAGAGTTTGTGTAGCAACAGAAAGTGACCTAGTTCCAATATTAGTATTGACTCTAGGAACAAAAAATTAATCACAATTACATGATCGAAGATGGATAGGTTTTTCTTTTACAGGTGTAAGCAATGAATATAAATATGCTGGTTGCTTACATGAAAGTGCCTGATAGGTAATGGTACAGATCTTAAAAATAATACGATATCGTACAGGAAGCCAGTGCAAAGACTTCACAAGAGGCACCGAGTGAGAAAACCGCGGAGACCTAGTCCCAACCCTAGCTAAGCAATACTGCACACGTTGTAAACTAGTGATATCATTAAGGGCAATATTGTGAAATAGTGAATTTCTATTGTAAAGCCTTCGATCTAGTCACAAGTGCAGTTACGATATTTTTGCAACAGAAAGAGGCACCTAACGGCGAATACGACATAAATCACGAATATGACAATAGCGGTAGCGACAAGTTTGAGACATATGCCGCCTAAAATTAAAATTGTCATCAAAGATTACTCCAAGATTTTGTGCTGAAAGTGCAAACCTAATACACTGGCTAAGCATAGGTGTGGGAAACAAGCTTTTAATTTTGTTACGCTGCCAGTGTGCACCAATTACAAGAAACTCTGTTTTATCAGCATTTAACTTGAATCTACTTTGACATCCAAACGAAAATGTCATTAAGACAAGTTTAGAGCTGATCTAAGGAGCAATTAGTATTATGCGTAGATAAGGAAATGTAAATCTGGGTAATATCTGCATAAAGATGATGGTTTAAATTATGACTGTTAATAACGAAGCTTAGTGGTGTTGTGTAGACATTGAAAGGCAAAGGTCCAAGAACAGAAACCTGGGGACACCACATAAAGTGGGCAATGCAGCCGAAAAGCAGTTCCCAATCTTAATGGTTTGGTATCTATCAGTTAGGTATGAAGAAAACCAGCTCAGACCTGTGCCAGATATGCCGTAATGATGATGCGTTTTCTCCTCCATATTAAGATCTAACATGAAAGTCACTGGAGACAAACTATTACTGATCTGATTATACAATGATGGCTTATAATCACAACATACCACCCCATGGCCTCGACACTTGTGAGGAGATGCACTTGCAGTGCCTCCAAGTTAGCGCATTTATTAGTATAGTTAATAGTAGAATTTAACACGGATACATATGCATACTTATGAAATTATTTTGTTTCAGATGTTAATGAGTGCAGCAGCAATCCTTGCAGAAATGGCGGCACTTGCTCTAACCGCGTGAACTACTACAGTTGCCAATGTAGAGGTGGATACGCGGGAACCAACTGCCAGACTGGTAGGCCGCACAAAGATATTTTGTTTGTATCCAGTAACTATATTAGTACCTATATATTTCACGGGTATAATGTATTTGTCGAAACTTAAAATTCCTTCATCACGTGATACAATCTACATATCATCGCAACCTTCTGGATCTTAAATAATTAATTGTAATTCTACTTCCGAGTCTCAAATTTCGACGTCATCATCAAGTATACTCGATTTCGCTAATTGGCTATGTTTCGTGATGGAAACATTTTGCAAGCGAATGTTATACTACTCCGTTTCCCTGCCTAATGATTTACTACATCCTATAAGAGTATCACGGCGATACCCGGAAGAATTGCTGCGATGTCCGGGTGTATTAGTGCACTGCAAAGTGCTGCAATGCACGCGATGCAGGTGTGTTGTGAAGGTGATACGTCGCTACGCCTCGACATTAACTTGAATGTTGAGTAATTAATTGTAAAAATAATTTCTCACACTCCATTTATTTGCATACTATTGTTTATTATCTTGAAAGACGGTACATATATGCCTGTTTGAGTTGTGTAGTTACCAGATTGTTGATGTTATTAAAAATCACATAAATAAATTATTACTGCTTAACGTCGTCAACTTGCCCAAGTTCCCCTAATTTGAAGACTCAACTTTCGATGTCATCGTCAAGTTTACACGATGCAACTAGGCGCTTGTTGTTGTTGTTGTTGTTGTTGTTGTTTTCTTCATGATTGCCACACGTTATATGTGAACTTTGTAATACTTTCACTTCCTGCCTTATATTATACCACAGAAGGCTAACGTGTCAACACAGTGCAGACTTGTTGTGAGGTGATACGTTTCTACGCCTCGACAAAAACGAAGGTTAATTCATTTGTTTTGTAAATACTGGTTTCAAAGACTGCAACGCGACAACTGTTTGCGGGAATGTTTGTTTTGGTTCTTGTCAGGCCACTGTGTTAACGTTGTTCATATATATTACCGTTATCTACATTGTTGGCAATGGTAAAGCTTGACGCGGGTCATAAGCATAGTTTTGTTTGTGACGTAGGCAAACTGCGATGAAATAATAATAAGGTAACTTCTTTTGTGCCCAAATCCTCGAAACCAAGCTCAGAGGCGCAAAAATGCAGCAAACGGGTTAGTTAATATCAGAATCGATAAGCCATATTAAAACTGTCAACAGATTTATCGGTACGCCAGGGAGCTAAGGTGGATACGCAAGGTTATAATATTTTTAAATGACGGCTAAATTGTATCATATTTTCAACTGATCTAACACTAAGAGGAAGCAAATTACAAAGAGTTTGTGTAACAAAAAAAAATGACCTAGTTCCAATATTAGTATTGACTCTAGAAACAAAAATTTAATCACAACTAGAAGATCGAAGATGGATAGGTTTTTCGTTTACAGTATTAAGCAATGAATATAAATATGCTGGTTGCTTACACAAAAGTGCCTGGTAGGTGATGGCACATATCTTAAAAATAATACGATATCGTACAGGACACCGGTGCAAGGACTTCACAAGAGGCACTGAGTGTGAAAACCGCGGAGACCGAGTCACAACTTTAGCTAAGCAATATTGTACACGTTGTAACATAGTGATATCCTTAAGGGCAATATTGTAAAAAAGTGAATTACTATAGTAAAACCTTCTAGTCACAAGTGCAGATGCGATAATTTTTGCAACAGAAAGTGACAAATAACGGCGAATACGACATAAATCACGAATATGATAATAGCGGTAGCGACAAGTTTGAGAAATATGCCTTCTGAAATTGAAATTATCAACAAAAATTACTCCAAGTTTTCGTGCTGAAGGTGCAAACGTAACATATTGGCTAAGCATAGGTGTGGGAAACAAGCTTTTAGATTTGTCACGCTGCCTCTGTGTACCAATTACAATAAACTCTGTTTTATCAGCATTTAACTTGAATCTACTCTGACATCCAAACGAAAATGTCATTAAGACAATTTCAGATCTGATTTAAGGAGCAATTAGTATTAGGCGTAGATAAAGAAATGTAAATATGGGTAACATCTGCTTAAAGATGATGGTTTAGATTAATAATATTTAATATTTATAGAGCGCAATATCCATAATATACTCAAAGTGCTGTACAATAAAATTAAATCTGGCGATTCCATGTATACTAATAAAACCTGCAAAAAAAGAAACTTCAGATAAAATGTAGAACAAATTAAGTTAGTTATATTAAAACTATTAATTAAAGACTGTAAATAAATAAAATTTGATAAATTATAAATTAGACCTATTATTACTGTATTTATATACATGCATACCCACACATCTATATGTATAAAAGTAAGATATGCAGTAAAATGTCCTCAAATGAAACGAAATGTTAAAAATGTCAGCAGTATTGAGCTTTGAACATATGCGTCTTTAGTGTCTTTCTGAACGCCGACAGAGTTCTGCTGCACTTGATAGCAATGGGCAGTGCATTCCATAGTCGAGGTCCAATCACACGAAAGGACCTGTCCCTGAAACTGACCAGGTTCGTTCGTGGAACTTCAAGCAAAAGTTGTTCAGTTGAACGTGTGCGTCCCGGACAGTGCCTGGTTAACAGGTTGGCAAGATACAGCGGCGCCGTCCCGTTCAGATATCTGAATACATAAAGGAGTATTTTAAACTCGATTCGGCATTTGATTGGCAGCCAGTATAATTCTTTCAGAACCGGAGTTATGTGGTCACGGCGAGGTGTGAACGTGATGATTCTGCCTGCCATGTTTTGGATTCGCTGGAGTTTGTGAATGTGGTCACGTGGTAGACCAGCCAGTAGCGCGTTCCCGCAGTCCCGCATCTGTTGAGCGATATGGCCTGATACGACTGATGTTGTGGAGTTGCATATACTCTGTTCGGCAAATGGCACTGATGTGGTTAGTCATGTTGAGGGATTTATCAAATACAACGCCCAGGTTGCGCGCACTTGAAGACGAAGTCAAAGTCGAGTCAAAAATACGAATCTCCTTTAGCAGTGGCAACTTCTGTTTAGTACCAAACACTATGACATCCGTCTTCTGATCATTTAATTTCAGTAAATTGGTCCGAGAACATTCGCCAATTTATTCTAGGCAACAGCACGAATTATCCAATGAGTTCAGTTGGCCATTTTCACCAGGACAAAACGAAACATAAAGTTGCGTGTCGTCGGCATATAGATAATGACTGTTAATAACGAAGCTTAGTGGTGTTGTCTAGAGATTGAAAAGCAAAGGCCCAAGAACAGAACCCTGGGGAACACCACATAAAGTGGGCAGTGCAGCCGAAAAGCAGTTCCCAATCTTAATGGTTTGGTATCTATCAGTTGGGTATGAAAAAAATCAGCTCAGAGTTGTGCCAGATATGCCGTAATGATAATGAGTTTTCTCCTCCGTATTAAGATGTAACATGAAAGACACTGGTGACCAACTATTACTGATCTGATTATACAATGAAGACTTACAATCATAACATACTACCCCATGGCCTCGGCACTTGCACTACCTCCAAGTTAGCGCATTTATTAGTATAGTTAATTTTAGATTTTGACACAGATATATATGCATACTTATGTAATTATTTCGTTTCAGATATTAATGAGTGCAGCAGCCATCCTTGCAGAAATGGCGGCACATGCTCTAACCGCGTGAACTACTACAGTTGCCAGTGTAGAGGAGGATACGCGGGAACCAACTGCCAGACAGGTAGGCCGGGCTAAGATATTTTGTTTGTGTCCAGTAACTATATTAGTACCTATATATTTCACGGGTATAATTTATTTGTCGAAACTTCCTTCATCACGTGATACAATCTAATCTACAATATCATCGCAACCTTCTGGATGCCTGATCTTAAATAATTAATCTTCGTGATTGAAACACTTCGCAAGCGAATGTTGTACTACTCACTTTCCCTGCCTAATAATTAACCATATCCTTTAAGGGTAACGCGGCGATGCCCGGATACATTTCTGCGATTAACGAAGTTTAGTTGTTTTGTACATATTCATTTCAACGGCTCCTCATCCGTTAATCCACTCCCGTACCAAATCCTCCAGCCACGAAACCTTTACTGGACAACATTCTATTTTATCTTAACTACACGATATTTACTCAATCTATTTTTTATGCATACGCGAATGATTTGTTGATAATCTTTGACGGTCTTTAACACCGGAATTTACGCTCTAAACCCGCGTCACAGCTACGCCGCCGATAGCAAACGCGACTTGCCCCATGTCGGAATAATTGTATTAAAAACACATGTAACGTACGTTAAATTATGTGTGGTATAGGTGTGGTATCAACATTGACCCCCTCCATCACGTGACCTAGAGCAAAAAATCCGTCAAGCCACGACAAAGTTGATGCCGAAAAAAACATGGAAATCGACACATACCTCAGAAGGGCGGGATACACATAGATAAAAGGGTCGGACTCTCGATAAGCCAAAGGGCTTCCTTGTCCACCTGCCACCTAGAGTTAATTCTCTGGGTGTCAATTTTGTTAAATCTTGTTAAATATGTTAAATTTGTTAGATTCGCAGGGGGGATTCACAGAGAAGCCTGAAACTGGAGGCATAGATAAAGACAGCAGAAATAAATCGGCAAAGAACAGCCTGGAAAACTGTTCTGAATCAGGATATAAATGCATTTTTTTAAATGCAAGGAGCATAGTAAACAAAAGAAGTGAACTAAACATTATGGTAGAAGATATTGACCCTCACATAATAGGTATAACCGAATCGTGGGCCACCACTGATATATCAGATGCCGAATTGGGACTAACAGGATATGTAATGTTTAGGAAAGATAGAATAGGAAGAAAGGGAGGTGGAGTTATTTTATATATTAAAGAATCTATCCAGGCTTATGAAATAAAATTAGAAAGAGAAGCAGATTGCGAAGAAGCTGTTTGGTGTAACATAGTTACAGGAAACTCAACGTTAACAGTTGGGTTAGTTTATCGAAGTCCAAACATAAGCATAGAAGAGAATGAAAAAATACAAAACGCTATAAGGGAAGTAAGCAAACGGAACTGTATTATTATGGGGGACTTTAACCATGGGCATATACAATGGAAATCTCTACAGAGTATGGGGAGTGAGGACCACAAGTTTTTAGTTTTAGTACAAGATAGTTTCCTTTCTCAACATGTGCTAGAACCAACCAGGGGAGAGAATGTGTTAGACTTAGTTTTGTCCTCACAGAAAGAATTAGTTGACAATGTCAAGATATGTGAGCCACTGGGGAGTAGTGATCACAACCAGATACATTTTACCATCAAAGTAAAATCAGAAAGGAATAGTAAAAAGCAGTATAGGAGAAATTTCCACAAAGGAAGGTATAAGGACATGAGGAAATATTTAGGAAAGATAGACTGGAATAACACACTGAAGAATAAGACAGCAACCGAATGCTGGAATATCTTAAATAGTGAAATTAAGTGCATAGTCGATAAATTTGTACCTTTCAAAAAACAAGGGAAACGGTCTAAAAAGAAACACTTATCGAAAGAAGCCATTAGAAAAATTAAGTATAAACAAATGATGTGGAAGTCATATAGATGTACTGGAAATGATGAAGACTACAACATTTATAAAGAAGCACTTAATCAAGCTACAGCTGAAATTAGAAATTCAAAGAGAAGCTATGAAAAAAAATTAGCTAGTAATATAAAACATGACAGTAAGAGTTTTTATGCGTATATTCGAAGCAAACAGAAAGTTCAGGATAAGGTCGGTCCTCTAGAAGATAGTGCTGGAAATACAATATCAGAGGGATTCTTAATGGCAGAAGACCTGAATGAGTATTTTAGTTCAGTGTTTACCAGGGAAGATATTAGTTCACTGCCAGTACCAGAGGCTAAGTTCAAGGGGGCAGATTCAGACTATTTAGGACAGTTAGTTGTAACCTCGGAAATGGTAGCTAAGAAAATAAGGGCTATGAAGGATAATAAATCACCTGGAGTGGACGGGATTCCGCCCAAACTACTATTGGAAATTGTAGAACAAATTAGCGTACCGCTTGCAACAGTTTTCAATTTGTCATTAGAAGAGGGAGTGGTTCCTTTAGAATGGAAAGAGGCAAACATTATACCGTTATTTAAAAAAGGTTCGAGAAACAAGTCAGAGAACTATAGACCAGTGAGTTTAACATCAGTGATTTGCAAATTATTAGAAAGACTAATTAAAGATCACATGGTGGATTTTCTTGTTAAACATAACTTGATAAACCCATCTCAACATGGGTTTTTAAAAGCGAGGTCATGCTTAACAAATATGTTATGTTTTTTGGAAGACATCACTAGGTGGGTAGATGAGGGATCACCAGTAGATATCATCTATTTAGATTTTCAAAAAGCTTTCGACAAAGTACCACATCAAAGATTACTCCTTAAGCTAAAGGCCCATGGCATAGAAAATGGTATAATAAACTGGATAGAAAAATGGCTGAATGACAGAAGACAACGTGTAGTAGTTGATGGGGAGGCTTCAAACTGGAAATCGGTATTGAGTGGGGTACCACAGGGATCAGTACTAGGACCTATATTATTCTTAATATATATCAACGATTTGGACGATGATATAACAAGCAAGGTGTTAAAATTTGCGGATGATACAAAAGTGTTTAGAAGGATTAAAAGTGATGGAGACAGACAGCATTTACAAGATGATCTTGATAGGTTGATCAAATGGTCTGACAAGTGGCAAATGCTGTTCAATTTTGGGAAATGTAAATGCCTCCACACAGGTCATGGGAATGAAGAGGTAACATATAAAATGGGGGGTACTGTTCTAAGTACTACTGTAAAAGAAAAGGACTTGGGGTTAACCATTAGTGCTGATATGAAGGTTTCAGAGCAGTGCGGAATTGCAGCGTCAAAGGAAAATCAAATCCTTGGATTAATTAGGCGAAATATAGCGTATAAGAAAAAAGAATTAATAGTACCGCTGTACAAAACAATAGTGAGGCCTCATTTAGAATATTGTATACAAGCATGGAGGCCATATCGCAAGAAGGACATAGATATGCTAGAAAGAGTACAGAGGAGAGGACTAAAATGATCAAATCTGAGGGATCTTAGTTTCACGAAATACGCCTAAAAGAATGTGGTTTGAACAACATTAGAGACCACAGGAGATTGAGGAGATCACATAGAAGTGTTTTTAAAATATTGAATGGTTATGAAAAAATATTGATAGAATTTTTCCAGTTAAGAAAAAATAGGACCAGAGGACATGAAGCTACATTTAAAGCGATATGTAGATTAGATATAAGTCTACCTCTTTACCAAAGGATCTGGTAAATGAAATTCTGGAACAGGATTATCTCCTGATTGTGTTTGGTGCTTAAAGAAGCGTGAATATGTTTAAAAATAAAATCGACACACACCTTAAAAAGGCGGGATACATGTAGATAAAAAGTATTGGACTCTCGATAAGCCAAAAGGCTTCCTTGTCCACCTGCCATCCAGAGTAATTTTCTGGATGGCAATCTTGTTAAATCTTGTTAAATCTTGAATGCTGGAATATCTTAAAGAGTGAAATTGAATGCATCATCGTCAAATTTGTTCCCTTAAAAAACACGGGAAACAATCCAAAAAGAAACACTTATCGAAAGAAGCCATTAGAAAAATTAAGTATAAACAAATGATGTGGAAGTCATATAGACGTACTGGAAATGACGAAGACTACAACATTTATAAAGAAGCACTAAACCAAGCCACAGCTGAAATTAGAAATTCAAAGAGAAGCTATGAACATAAATTAGCTTGTAATATAAAACATGACAGCAAGAGTTTTTATGCGTATGTTCGAAGCAAACAGAAAGTTCAGGATAAGGTCGGTCCTCTAGAAGATAGTGCTGGAAATATAATATCAGAAGGATTCTTAATGGCAGAAGACCTGAATGAGTATTTTAGTTCAGTGTTTACCAGAGAAGACACTAGTTCACTGCCAGTACCAGACGCTAAGTTCAAGGGGGCAGAATCAGACTATTTAAGACAGTTAATTGTAACCCCAGAAATGGTAGCTAAGAAAATTAGGGCTATGAAGGATAATAAATCACCTGGAGTGGATGGTATTCCACCCAAACTACTATTGGAAATTGTAGAACAACTTAGCATACCGCTTGCAACAGTTTTCAACTTGTCATTAGTAAGAGGGAGTGGTTCCTTTAGAATGGAAAGAAGCAAACATTATACCGTTATTTAAAAAAGGTTCGAGAAACAGGTCAAATAATTATAGACCAGTTAGTTTAACATCGGTGATTTGTAAATTATTAGAAAGACTAACTAAAGATCACATGGTGGATTTTCTTGTTAAACATAACTTGATAAACCCATCTCAACATGGGTTTCTAAAAGCTAGGTCATGCTTAACAAATATGTTATGTTTTTTGGAAGGTATCACTAAGTGGGTAGATGATGGATCACCAGTAGATATCATCTACTTAGATTTTCAAAAAGCTTTCGACAAAGTGCCACATCAAATATTACTGCTTAAACTAGAGGCCCATGGCATAGGAAATGGCATAATTAACAGGATAGAAAACTGGCTGATTGACAGAAGACAACGGGTAGTTGTTGATGGGGAGGCTTCAAACTGGAAATCAGTTTTGAGTGGGGTTCCACAGGGATCAGTCTGGGACCTATATTATTCTTAATATATATAAACGATTTGGACAATGAGATAACTAGCAAGGTGTTGAAATTTGCAGATGATACAAAGGTGTTTAGAAGGATTAAAAATGATGGAGATAGACAGCATTTACAAGATGATATTGACAGGTTGATCAAATGGTCTGAAAAGTGGCAAATGTTGTTCAATTTTGGGAAATGTAAATGCCTTCACACAGGACGTGGGAACGAATATGTAGAATATACAATGGGGAGAACTGTACTAAGTACTACTGTAAAAGAAAAAGACTTAGGGCTGACAATTAGTGCTGACATGAAGGTTTCTGAGCAGTGTGGAATTGCAGCTTCAAAAGGGAATCAAATCCTTGGATTGATTAGGCGAAATATAGTATATAAAGAAAAAGAACTAATAATACCGCTGTACATAACAATAGTTAGGCCTCATTTAGAATATTGTACACAAGCGTGGAGGCCATACCGCAAGAAGGACATATATATGCTAGAAAGAGTACAGAGCAGAGCGACTAAAATTATACCAAAACTGAGGGATCTTAGTTATGAAAAACGCCTAAAAGAATGTGGTTTAACAACACTAGAAACCAGGAGATTGAGAGGAGATCAGATAGAAGTGTTTAAAATATTGAATGGTTATGAAAATATTGATAGAGATATGTTTTTTTCAGTTAAGAAAGACTAGAGGACATGAAGTTACATTAGTAAAGGAGCAGTGTAGATTAGACGTAAGAAAGTTCTAATTTTCACAAAGGACTGTGAATGAATGGAACATATTATCTGATGATTGTGTGGGTGCTAGTAGTGTGAATATGTTTTAAAATAAAATCGACACATACCTCAGAAGGGCTGGATATATGTAAATAAAAGGGTTGGACTCTCGGTAAGCCAAAGGGCTTCCTTGTCCACCTGTCATCTAGAGTTAATTCTCTGGATGGCAATCTTATTAAATCTTGTTAAACCAGTCTGTTGGTTCGGTAACTTATTCGATGATCGCATCTTTTCCATCCGAATAAGTTCGGCTTCTACTTTAGAATGTAGTGGAGTTGGTACTTTGACAATTACGCTACATTATTAATGTTAACTTGTTCTATTCTCATCGCCTCTATGGTTCGTTCTTATTAAGTGCACCGCACATATCCGTGTTCGTTCTTTTTCACTGCACCGCACATCAGCATTAAATGTTCAAAACCATCGCTGTCTCATTCTTTAGAATGCGCGGTGCACTGAAAGGTATATTTATCAGATAGTACTGATATGTATCGTACGCATATTCCACTAATCGGCAGTAGTGAAAAGATACTACAGTTCTTGCCGTAGAAACAACGAAACCGCGAATAGTTCTGTTTGTGAGCGATAATATAGTGTTTAGAATGCTCGTAATGAACGAAACACTGCTACACATACACACAGTACTACAGACGGAGGCTCTACCAAGATTGTAGTTAAACAAACATACTCAAACTACATCATCATGGCCAATGTGGAAATACGATGCACATACACAGACTGTGATTACAAGACTGAAAAACTACCGGTCGAGTATGCCATGCAGCTTCTGGCCATGCACAACACGTCGGAGCACAATGCAGTGCCGCCGCCCACCCAAGCCACCGCCCCCAAAAAAACGAAGGCAGACCGCCCGCCCATTGACATGGGCATCACGACAGAGCGGTGGGTCTACTTCCAGAAAAGGTGGAATACGTACAAGATTGCAACAGGTCTCACCGGAGCGGACATACAATGTCAACTTATGGAGGACCTGACACATGAGATCTCCACACCACTCGGCAGCGACGCCAATCGCTCGCCGCCGACCCCGGACACGGCAATGTTCAGAAAGTCGCAGAGCACACCAGTGCGCCGACAAGACATACGCCCCAACCCGCACAGCCTCCACTTTGAGCCCGACACAGGGAATGAAGATACTCCGGTGGCCTCACCAAGATCGTCCGCCGATGAACCGCCATCCGCGGGACCGAACCGGGAAACTGCACCGCAACAGAAGTTCGCATCGCCGCCACCATCAGTACCAAACACTATGTTCCGAGCGGACAGACCAAGGCGTCAGACACGCTTGCCGACCCGCTTCAAGGACTATGTGGTCGGTAACGAGTGATCGAACAAGGTACTCGAAGAGTTCATGCGTCTCCCGTCACAAGAACTCGGGGCGAGGGAGGACATTGACAATTACGCTACATTATTAATGTTAACTTGTTCTATTCTCATCGCCTCTATGGTTCGTTCTTATTAAGTGCACCGCACATATCCGTGTTCGTTCTTTTTCACTGCACCGCACATCAGCATTAAACGTTCAAAACCATCGCTGTCTCATTCTTTAGAAGTACTCTTCTTGCAGTAATAACATTGTACGGTTTCGCATCGTCGTTCAACGTTATCTTCACTGGCTCGCACTTCAGGAGACCCGGTTGAGTGAAGACGTCACTGTTGATTTCTTCTATGCGTTTCACTAGCCCCATTCTTTGAGCAACTGCATGATCTAACAAGTTATTCACTTGTTCTCCAGCAACGACAAATATTCGAAACGAATAGTTATGTCCCTTGTGAGAGGTATTCGCTGTGAATTGACCTCTGCAGTCAAGTGTACCTCCAGGACTGTTTAGTGTGAAACTCATAGGAAACAGTTTCGGTCGACTGGGAAGAGCCATGTAAGTACTTTCACTCATTACTTTGGTGTTTCCACCCGTGTCAATTTTGAATTTTACCTCAGAATGATTTATCTGGACAGTTATTGCCCATTCGTCTGCTTCAGTGATACACGTGACGGATCATGGGAAGAATGCATCATTCTGGTCATGATACATGGATGAGACTACTTCGAGAACGTCTCGGACATTCCATGTTGACTTGCAGCACACTTAGAAATGATTGTATGTGTTGCAACTCCGACATCGCTTTCCTGCTGCGGGGCATCTTGCATCGCGATCGTGTTTCCGGTTGCAGTTTCCACATGTTGGCAAACCAGTGTACCGTGACTGTGGTCTGTCATGCCACTTGTTGGTAGGGGATCGTGTCTACGATGACCTGTTGAATTTGAATTTCCCTCTACGGTCTCGCTGTCTAGGTGTCATTCCTTCCAGCTATCTAGCAATAGCTGCACTCTGATCTTTGATCTGACTTTTTACCACTTCCGACTGTCGCGCTACTTCGATAGCTGTTTCTAAACCAAGGGCAGATTTCAACTGCATTTTTTCAGAGAGTCCCTTGTCATTGATCCCTACGACTAGTTTGTCTCTGATGTTCTCGCTCTTCAGTGCACCAAATTCACATCGCTCTGCCAGGTCATATAGGGTACCGACGAAAATTCCAACTGATTCCCCAGGCTTCTGGCTCAGCTGGTGAAATCTTGCTCGCTCATGAATAACATTGACAGTAGAGATGAAATATTCGTCAAACTTCTTTAGTACCATGTCACATTTATTTTCATCATCGGCAGTTGTGAATGTGAACGATCGAAAAATGTTCTCGGCTTCTATGCCCATTGCATATACAAGTGAGCTTACTTGTACGATTTCCTCTTCCGCTGATAGTTTCGTTGCTATCCTGAATCGTTAAAACCGCTGCTTCCAAGATTGCCATTTGCCAGGAATTGCAAAGTTCAAGCTTGTTGGTGGGTCAAATTTCGCCATTTCTTCCTTTTCCCTCGCTGCAGGTTAGGTTGTCCGACGTCGGTATATATATATATATATATGTATATACCACATTAGCATCCCCAGTAGGCCCATAACGAGGTCGTTTTGAGGGTGCGTTTTCAGACAAAGTGGAACTCATATGAGGTCTGAGGAGATTGGTCTCATTTTGTTGCCTGATTAAGCCTAATTTACACCCAATTGTATTCATAAAAGCCAATATGCAATGATAGTATATTGTTAATATAATTGAATTATTTACTTGAAACCCTTCGCCGTGTGTGCAATTGTTTTGAATCTGTTCATATTAATATAATAAACGAGGCACCGATTGAGGAGTGTCTGTGTGTTCAAGTTATTTCTTAGAATAAACAGTTAAAGTGTGCGTTTACAATATGGTTTTCATTCAACTAATACATTATATTTATATGATCTGATGTGCAAAAGTGCCATAATTTATCATAAACATAATTAAGTTAGTACATTAACTATTAAACCTTTATAAAACATACCCGATAAATAGAAACTAGATTAGAAAAAATATTGTCCTCTTGTGGAATTTGAATTAAATTCTATGTGTAAAACAGTCAAGTACCATATCCTGTACACCAAACTGACTTCAGGACAAACTGTATTTTACAACTATACAGAACACAAAATGGACGTAATAAAACATTATTGCCTCCTCATAACCGAAAAGGCTCCCCTTTCTGAGATCTATAAACATGCAAATAGCAACCACAGAATTTCGGCAACCATACAGCCACAAAATTACACGATTCGTATGCGCATTTTAAAATAGGTGAAGCTAAACTTTATTGTGTATTGGTTAAATACAATTATTAATCGAAATTCGCGTTCCAGCGCAATAGTTGAAAATGATGCTTTATGTTAAGCCAATGAGTTTGTCTACCGGGTTTGCAGCTTGTAAGAAATACACTCGCTACACATCTTAAGTTGTTGATTGTTGAGAATAGCCTCTTTGACAGTCGGTAGTTACCTTAATCAGCATACTAAAAATAAAAAAGCCGCACCTCTCGTTTAATGATAATGAATGTTTAATTAATTATTTTATATGGCTTAATTTATGTGCTCATAATTGTTAAATCATCGTCACCCCGTTCATTTACCAGTATTTTTGTCTGCACCTGTCACCTCTGAGTGATTTAGAACTCATAATTTTACGTTTGGTGTAAAACTGGCTTTTGGGGTATTTGTTACCTTATGCGTTTACATAACATGATACCCTAAGATAGAGTAAAGTCTTTCTTTGTGGCCAACTGGATGCAATGGTCCTTTGACATACATTCCTCTAGTGACTGCCCTTTTCACACATGACAGACCCCTCAGCCAGGCTCCCATACAATCACTAAAGATCGCTTAATAGATAAGGTTCTTCCTTTCTTGGCATTCCTTGTAATGGTTGAACACTATCCAGCAGCTTTTAGGACGGGGGGTAACGCTTTTGTGAAACATGGAATACAATTAGTGGTTCACATTTTAAAGATGTAATTTTGATCGGGATCACATTTTGGAGAAAGGGGGTTCACAAAAGGGGAGTTCAAGTGAACCCCGTGAACCCCCTGGCTACGGGCTTGAATTGTAGCCAGAACGACCTGCATATTTGCAGATTTTTCTATTCGTGGTAACATGTTAACAGTTTGTTAAAGAAGAATTTCTGTACATTTATTTT
>JAHLWY010000561.1:0-26994 GCA_020002185.1 Paraescarpia echinospica
AATTAAAAACGTTACTAACGCCTAAATTTCGATCAATTGAAATTGATAACAAAATATTTAGCGGGTATGGTGCGATAGCTAACAATAAAAAAGATTTATACGTTTACTGAAGGTTCGTTTTCATTTATAGAGGGTAATTAACAATTAAAAAAGGTTGCAACTTAATATATTTCGATCCAATCAAACTGATAGCATAACATTTCTTGTGTATGGTGCGACAGCTTTCAACGGCAATTTCGATGTTTTCTAACAGTTAGTTTTTTATTTATAGAGGATAACCAACAATTGAAGACGTTTCTAGACTTAATTTCGAACTATTGAAAGAGATCACATAAAAATTAGCGTTTATGGTGCGATATCTTACAATAACAGAATTTTAGACGTTTTCTGACGGTTAGTTTTTTATTTATAGACTGTAATCAACAATTAAAGACGAGGCTACTTGCTAAATTTCTATAAAATTAAAGTGATAACATAACATTTAACGTGTATGGTGCAACAATTTACAATAACAGAAATTTAGACATTTTCTGACGGTTAGTTTTCATTTATAAGGGGTAATCAACAATTAAACACGTTACTACCGGCTAAATTTCGATCAGTTGAAAGTGATAACATAATATTTAGCGTGTATAGTGCGATAGCTAACAAGAGCAGAGATTTAGACGTTTTCTGTCGGTTCTTTTTCATTTATGGAGGGTAAAAATCAATAAAAATGTTACTAAATGCTTTATATCAAACGAATGAAAGTGATACCTTAATATTTCTCGTGTATGACTGTATTGCATGCAATAGTAGAATTCTAGACGTTTTCTGACGGTTAGTTTTCATTTATAAGGAGTAATAAACAGCTAAGACTTTGGTAGAGGCTAAATTTCGATCGATTGAAAGTGATAACATAAAATTTAGCGTGTATTGTTCGACAGCTTTACAATAACAGAAATTTAGACGTTTTCTGACGGTTAGTTTTCAATTATAAGGGGTAAACAACAATTAAAGACGTTGCTATTTGCTAAATTTCTATCAAATGAAGGTGATCACACAATAATTAGCGTTTATGGTGCGATTGCTTAGTATAACATAATTTTAGACGTTTTCTGACGGTTAGTTTTCATTTATAGAGGGTAATAAATAATTAAAAATGTTACTAACGCCTAAATTTCGATCAATTGAAATTGATAACATAATATTTAGCGGGTAAGGTGCGATAGCTAACAATAAAAAAGATTTATACGTTTTCTGAAGGTTCGTTTTCATTTATAGAGTGTAATTAACAATTAAAAAAGGTTGCAACTTAATATATTTCGATCCAATCAAACTGATAGCATAACATTTCTTGTGTATGGTGCGACAGCTTTCAACGGCAATTTCGATGTTTTCTAACGGTTAGTTTTTTATTTATAGAGGATAACCAACAATTGAAGACGTTTCTAGACTTAATTTCGAACTATTGAAAGAGATCACATAAAAATTAGCGTTTATGGTGCGATATCTTACAATAACAGAATTTTAGACGTTTTCTGACGGTTAGTTTTTTATTTATAGACTGTAATCAACAATTAAAGACGAGGCTACTTGCTAAATTTCTATAAAATTAGTGATAACATAACATTTAACGTGTATGGTGCAACAATTTACAATAACAGAAATTTAGACATTTTCTGACGGTTAGTTTTCATTTATAAGGGGTAATCAACAGTTAAAGACTTTGGTAGAGGCTAAATTTCGATCGATTGAAAGTGATAACATAAAATTTAGCGTGTATTGTTCGACAGCTTTACAATAACAGAAATTTAGACGTTTTCTGACGGTTAGTTTTCAATTATATTATAATTATAACAATTAAAGACGTTGCTATTTGCTAAATTTCTATCAAATGAAAGTGATCACACAATAATTAGCGTTTATGGTGCGATTGCTTAGTATAACATAATTTTAGACGTTCTCTGACGGTTAGTTTTCATTTATAGAGGGTAATAAATAATTAAAAACGTTACTAACGCCTAAATTTCGATCAATTGAAATTGATAACATAATATTTAGCGGGTATGGTGCGATAGCTAACAATAAAAAAGATTTATACGTTTTCTGAAGGTTCGTTTTCATTTATAGAGGGTAATTAACAATTAAAAAAGGTTGCAACTTAATATATTTCGATCCAATCAAACTGATAGCATAACATTTCTTGTGTATGGTGCGACAGCTTTCAACGGTAATTTCGATGTTTTCTAACGGTTAGTTTTTTTATTTATAGAGGATAACCAACAATTGAAGACGTTTCTAGACTTAATTTCGAACTATTGAAAGAGATCACATAAAAATTAGCGTTTATGATGCGATATCTTACAATAACAGAATTTTAGACGTTTTCTGATGGTTAGTTTTTTATTTATAGACTGTAATCAACAATTAAAGACGTGGCTACTTGCTAAATTTCTATAAAATTAAAGTGAATACATAACATTTAGCGTGTATGGTGCAACAATTTACAATAACAGAAATTTAGACATTTTCTGACGGTTGTTTTTCATTTATGGAGGGTAAAAATCAATAAAAAATTTACTAAATGCTTCATATCAAACGAATGAAAGTGATACCTTAATATTTCTCGTGTATGACTGTATTGCATGCAATAGTAGAATTCTAGACGTTTTCTGACGGTTAGTTTTCATTTATAAGGAGTAATAAACAGTTAAAGACTTTGGTAGAGGCTAAATTTCGATCGATTGAAAGTGATAACATAAAATTTAGCGTGTATTGTTCGACAGCTTTACAATAACATAATTTTAGACGTTTTCTGACGGTTAGTTTTCATTTATAGAGGGTAATAAATAATTAAAGACGTTGCTATTTGCTAAATTTCTATCAAATGAAGGTGATCACACAATAATTAGCGTTTATGGTGCGATAGCTAACAATAAAAAAGATTTATACGTTTTCTGAAGGTTCGTTTTCATTTATAGAGGGTAATTAACAATTAAAAAAGGTTGCAACTTAATATATTTCGATCCAATCAAACTGATAGCATAACATTTCTTGTGTATGGTGCGACAGCTTTCAACGGCAATTTCGATGTTTTCTAACGGTTAGTTTTTTATTTATAGAGGATAACCAACAATTGAAGACGTTTCTAGACTTAATTTCGAACTATTGAAAGAGATCACATAAAAATTTGCGTTTGTGGTGCGATATCTTACAATAACAGAATTTTAGACGTTTTCTGACGGTTAGTTTTTTATTTATAGACTGTATTCAACAATTAAAGACGAGGCTACTTGCTAAATTTCTATAAAATTAAAGTGATAACATAACATTTAACGTGTATGGTGCAACAATTTACAATAACAGAAATTTAGATATTTTCTGACGGTCAGTTTTCATTTATAAGGGGTAATCAACAATTAAAAACGTTACTACCGGCTAAATTTCGATCAGTTGAAAGTGATAACATAATATTTAGCGTGTATAGTGCGATAGCTAACAAGATCAGAGATTTAGACGTTTTCTGACGGTTAGTTTTCATTTATAGAGGGTAATAAATAATTAAAAACGTTACTACCGGCTAAATTTCGATCAGTTGAAAGTGATAACATAATATTTAGCGTGTATAGTGCGATAGCTAACAAGAGCAGAGATTTAGACGTTTTCTGTCGGTTCTTTTTCATTTACGGAGGGTAAAAATCAATAAAAATGTTACTAAATGCTTTATATCAAACGAATGAAAGTGATACCTTAATATTTCTCGTGTATGACTGTATTGCATGCAATAGTAGAATTCTAGACGTTTTCTGACGGTTAGTTTTCATTTATAAGGAGTAATAAACAGTTAAAGACTTTGGTAGAGGCTAAATTTCGATCGATTGAAAGTGATAACATAAAATTTAGCGTAATTGTTCGACAGCTTTACAATAACAGAAATTTAGACGTTTTCTGACGGTTAGTTTTCAATTATAAGGGGTAAACAACAATTAAAGACGTTGCTATTTGCTAAATTTCTATCAAATGAAAGTGATCACACAATAATTAGCGTTTATGATGCGATTGCTTAGTATAACATAATTTTAGACGTTTTCTGACGGTTAGTTTTCATTTATAGAGGGTAATAAATAATTAAAAACGTTACTAACGCCTAAATTTCGATCAATTGAAATTGATAACATAATATTTAGCGGGTATGGTGCGATAGCTAACAATAAAAAAGATTTATACGTTTTCTGAAGGTTCGTTTTCATTTATAGAGGGTATCAACAATTAAAAAAGGTTGCAACTTAATATATTTCGATCCAATCAAACTGATAGCATAACATTTCTTGTGTATGGTGCTACAGCTTTCAACGGTAATTTCGATGTTATCTAACGGTTAGTTTTTTATTTATAGAGGATAACCAACAATTGAAGACGTTTCTAGACTTAATTTCGAACTATTGAAAGAGATCACATAAAAATTAGCGTTTATGATGCGATATCTTACAATAACAGAATTTTAGACGTTTTCTGATGGTTAGTTTTTTATTTATAGACTGTAATCAACAATTAAAGACGTGGCTACTTGCTAAATTTCTATAAAATTAAAGTGATAACATAACATTTAGCGTGTATGGTGCAACAATTTACATTAACAGAAATTTAGACATTTTCTGACGGTTCTTTTTCATTTATGGAGGGTAAAAATTAATAAAAAATTTACTAAATGCTTCATATCAAACGAATGAAAGTGATACCTTAATATTTCTCGTGTATGACTGTATTGCATGCAATAGTAGAATTCTAGACGTTTTCTGACGGTTAGTTTTCATTTATAAGGAGTAATAAACAGTTAAAGACTTTGGTAGAGGTTAAATTTCGATCGATTGAAAGTGATAACATATAATTTAGCGTGTATTGTTCGACAGCTTTACAATAACAGAAATTTAGACGTTTTCTGACGGTTAGTTTTCATTTATAAGGGGTAAACAACAATTTAAGACGTTGCTATTTGCTAAATTTCTGTCAAATGAAAGTGATCACACAAAAATTAGCCTTTATTTTGCGATTGCTTACTACAACAGAATTTTAGACGTTTTCTGACGGTTAGTTTTCATTTATAGAGGGTAATAAATAATTAAAAACGTTACTACCGGCTAAATTTCGATCACTTGAAAGTGATAACATAATATTTAGCGTGTATAGTGCGATAGCTAACAAGAGCAGAGATTTAGACGTTTTCTGTCGGTTCTTTTTCATTTATGTAGGGTAAAAATCAATAAAAAATGTTACTAAATGCTTTATATCAAACGAATGAAAGTGATACTTTAATATTTCTCGTGTATGACTGTATTGCATGCAATAGTAGAATTCTAGACGTTTTCTGACGGTTAGTTTTCATTTATAAAGAGTAATAAACAGTTAAAGACTTTGGTAGAGGTTAAATTTCGATCGATTGAAAGTGATAACATATAATTTAGCGTGTATTGTTCTACAGCTTTACAATAACAGAAATTTAGACGTTTTCCGACGGTTAGTTTTCATTTATAAGGGGTAAACAACAATTTAAGACGTTGCTATTTGCAAAATTTCTGTCAAATGAAAGTGATCACACAAAAATTAGCCTTTATGTTGCGATTGCTTACTACAACAGAATTTTAGACGTTTTCTGACGGTTAGTTTTCATTTATAGAGGGTAATAAATAATTAAAAACGTTACTACCGGCTAAATTTCGATCAGTTGAAATTGATAACATAATATTTAGCGGGTATGGTGCGATAGCTTTCAACAGTAATTTCGATGTTATCTAACGGTTAGTTTTTTATTTATAGAGGATAACCAACAATTGAAGACGTTTCTAGACTTAATTTCGAACTATTGAAAGAGATCACATAAAAATTAGCGTTTATGATGCGATATCTTACAATAACAGAATTTTAGTCGTTTTCTGATGGTTAGTTTTTTATTTATAGACTGTAATCAACAATTAAAGACGTGGCTACTTGCTAAATTTCTATAAAATTAAAGTGATAACATAACATTTAGCGTGTATGGTGCAACAATTTACAATAACAGAAATTTAGACATTTTCTGACGGTTCTTTTTCATTTATGGAGGGTAAAAATCAATAAAAAATTTACTAAATGCTTCATATCAAACGAATGAAAGTGATACCTTAATATTTCTCGTGTATGACTGTATTTCATGCAATAGTAGAATTCTAGACGTTTTCTGACGGTTAGTTTTCATTTATAAGGAGTAATAAACAGTTAAAGACTTTGGTAGAGGCTAAATTTCGATCGATTGAAAGTGATAACATAAAATTTAGCGTAATTGTTCGACAGCTTTACAATAACAGAAATTTAGACGTTTTCTGACGGTTAGTTTTCAATTATAAGGGGTAAACAACAATTAAAGACGTTGCTATTTGCTAAATTTCTATCAAATGAAAGTGATCACACAATAATTAGCGTTTATGGTGCGATTGCTTAGTATAACATAATTTTAGACGTTTTCTGACGGTTAGTTTTCATTTATAGAGGTAATAAATAATTAAAAACGTTACTAACGCCTAAATTTCGATCAATTGAAAGTGATAACATAATATTTAGCGGGTATGGTGCGATAGCTAACAATAAAAAAGATTTATACGTTTTCTGAAGGTTCGTTTTCATTTATAGAGGATAATAAATAATTAAAAACGTTACTACCGGCTAAATTTCGATCAATTGAAAGTGATAATATAACATTTAGAGGGTATGTTGCGATAGCTAACAATAAAAAAGTTTTATACGTTTTCTGAAGATTCGTTTTCATTTATAGAGGGTAATCAACAATTAAAAAAGGTTGCAACTTAATATATTTCGATCCAATCAAACTGATAGCATAACATTTCTTGTGTATGGTGCGACAGCTTTCAACGGCAATTTCGATGTTTTCTAACAGTTAGTTTTTTATTTATAGAGGATAACCAACAATTGAAGACGTTTCTAGACTTAATTTCGAACTATTGAAAGAGATCACATAAAAATTAGCGTTTATGGTGCGATATCTTACAATAACAGAATTTTAGACGTTTTCTGACGGTTAGTTTATTTATAGACTGTAATCAACAATTAAAGACGAGGCTACTTGCTAAATTTCTATAAAATTAAAGTGATAACATAACATTTAACGTGTATGGTGCAACAATTTACAATAACAGAAATTTAGACATTTTCTGACGGTTAGTTTTCATTTATAAGGGGTAATCAACAATTAAACACGTTACTACAAGCTAAATTTCGATCAGTTGAAAGTGATAACATAATATTTAGCGTGTATAGTGCGATAGCTAACAAGAGCAGAGATTTAGACGTTTTCTGTCGGTTCTTTTTCATTTATGGAGGGTAAAAATCAATAAAAATGTTACTAAATGCTTTATATCAAACGAATGAAAGTGATACCTTAATATTTCTCGTGTATGATTGTATTGCATGCAATAGTAGAATTCTAGACGTTTTCTGACGGTTAGTTTTCATTTATAAGGAGTAATAAACAGTTAAAGACTTTGGTAGAGGCTAAATTTCGATCGATTGAAAGTGATAACATAAAATTTAGCGTAATTGTTCGACAGCTTTACAATAACAGAAATTTAGACGTTTTCTGACGGTTAGTTTTCAATTATATTATAATTATAACAATTAAAGACGTTGCTATTTGCTAAATTTCTATCAAATGAAAGTGATCACACAATAATTAGCGTTTATGGTGCGATTGCTTAGTATAACATAATTTTAGACGTTTTCTGACGGTTAGTTTTCATTTATAGAGGTAATAAATAATTAAAAACGTTACTAACGCCTAAATTTCGATCAATTGAAAGTGATAACATAATATTTAGCGGGTATGGTGCGATAGCTAACAATAAAAAAGATTTATACGTTTTCTGAAGGTTCGTTTTCATTTATAGAGGATAATAAATAATTAAAAACGTTACTACCGGCTAAATTTCGATCAATTGAAAGTGATAATATAACATTTAGAGGGTATGTTGCGATAGCTAACAATAAAAAAGTTTTATACGTTTTCTGAAGATTCGTTTTCATTTATAGAGGGTAATCAACAATTAAAAAAGGTTGCAACATAATATATTTCGATCCAATCAAACTGATAGCATAACATTTCTTGTGAATGGTGCGACAGCTTTCAACGGCAATTTCGATGTTTTCTAACGGTTAGTTTTTTATTTATAGAGGATAACCAACAATTGAAGACGTTTCTAGACTTAATTTCGAACTATTGAAAGAGATCACATAAAAATTAGCGTTTATGGTGCGATATCTTACAATAACAGAATTTTAGACGTTTTCTGACGGTTAGTTTTTTATTTATAGACTGTAATCAACAATTAAAGACTAGGCTACTTGCTAAATTTCTATAAAATTAAAGTGATAACAACATTTAACGTGTATGGTGCAACAATTTACAATAACAGAAATTTAGACATTTTCTGACGGTTAGTTTTCATTTATAAGGGGTAATCAACAATTAAACACGTTACTACCGGCTAAATTTCGATCAGTTGAAAGTGATAACATAATATTTAGCGTGTATAGTGCGATAGCTAACAAGAGCAGAGATTTAGACGTTTTCTGTCGGTTCTTTTTCATTTATGGAGGGTAAAAATCAATAAAAATGTTACTAAATGCTTTATATCAGACGAATGAAAGTGATACCTTAATATTTCTCGTGTATGACTGTATTGCATGCAATAGTAGAATTCTAGACTTTTTCTGACGGTTAGTTTTCATTGATAAGGAGTAATAAACAGTTAAAGACTTTGGTAGAGGCTAAATTTCGATCGATTGAAAGTGATAACATAAAATTTAGCGTGTATTGTTCGACAGCTTTACAATAACATAATTTTAGACGTTTTCTGACGGTTAGTTTTCATTTATAGAGGGTAATAAATAATTAAAAACGTTACTAACGCCTAAATTTCGATCAATTGAAATTGATAACAAAATATTTAGCGGGTATGGTGCGATAGCTAACAATAAAAAAGATTTATACGTTTACTGAAGGTTCGTTTTCATTTATAGAGGGTAATTAACAATTAAAAAAGGTTGCAACTTAATATATTTCGATCCAATCAAACTGATAGCATAACATTTCTTGTGTATGGTGCGACAGCTTTCAACGGCAATTTCGATGTTTTCTAACGGTTAGTTTTTTATTTATAGATGATAACCAACAATTGAAGACGTTTCTAGACTTAATTTCGAACTATTGAAAGAGATCACATAAAAATTAGCGTTTATGGTGCGATATCTTACAATAACAGAATTTTAGACGTTTTCTGACGGTTAGTTTATTTATAGACTGTAATCAACAATTAAAGACGAGGCTACTTGCTAAATTTCTATAAAATTAAAGTGATAACATAACATTTAACGTGTATGGTGCAACAATTTACAATAACAGAAATTTAGACATTTTCTGACGGTTAGTTTTCATTTATAAGGGGTAATCAACAATTAAACACGTTACTACCGGCTAAATTTCGATCAGTTGAAAGTGATAACATAATATTTAGCGTGTATAGTTCGATAGCTAACAAGAGCAGAGATTTAGACGTTTTCTGTCGGTTCTTTTTCATTTATGGAGAGTAAAAATCAATAAAAATGTTACTAAATGCTTTATATCAAACGAATGAAAGTGATACCTTAATATTTCTCGTGTATGACTGTATTGCATGCAATAGTAGAATTCTAGACGTTTTCTGACGGTTAGTTTTCATTTATAAGGAGTAATAAACAGCTAAGACTTTGGTAGAGGCTAAATTTCGATCGATTGAAAGTGATAACATAAAATTTAGCGTGTATTGTTCGACAGCTTTACAATAACAGAAATTTAGACGTTTTCTGACGGTTAGTTTTCAATTATAAGGGGTAAACAACAATTAAAGACGTTGCTATTTGCTAAATTTCTATCAAATGAAGGTGATCACACAATAATTAGCGTTTATGGTGCGATTGCTTAGTATAACATAATTTTAGACGTTTTCTGACGGTTAGTTTTCATTTATAGAGGGTAATAAATAATTAAAAACGTTACTAACGCCTAAATTTCGATCAATTGAAATTGATAACATAATATTTAGCGGGTAAGGTGCGATAGCTAACAATAAAAAAGATTTATACGTTTTCTGAAGGTTCGTTTTCATTTATAGAGTGTAATTAACAATTAAAAAAGGTTGCAACTTAATATATTTCGATCGAAATCAAACTGATAGCATAACATTTCTTGTGTATGGTGCGACAGCTTTCAGCAATTTCGATGTTTTCTAACGGTTAGTTTTTTATTTATAGAGGATAACCAACAATTGAAGACGTTTCTAGACTTAATTTCGAACTATTGAAAGAGATCACATAAAATTAGCGTTTATGGTGCGATATCTTACAATAACAGAATTTTAGACGTTTTCTGACGGTTAGTTTTTTATTTATAGACTGTAATCAACAATTAAAAGGTTGCAACAATATATTTCGATCGAAATCAAACTGATAGCATAACATTTCTTGTGAATGGTGCACGACAGCTTTCAACGGCAATTTCGATGTTTTCTAACGGTTAGTTTTTTATTTATAGAGGATAACCAACAATTGAAGACGTTTCTAGACTTAATTTCGAACTATTGAAAGAGATCACATAAAAATTAGCGTTTATGGTGCGATATCTTACAATAACAGAATTTTAGACGTTTTCTGACGGTTAGTTTTTTATTTATAGACTGTAATCAACAATTAAAGACGAGGCTACTTGCTAAATTTCTATAAAATTAAAGTGATAACATAACATTTAACGTGTATGGTGCAACAATTTACAATAACAGAAATTTAGACATTTTCTGACGGTTAGTTTTCATTTATAAGGGGTAATCAACAATTAAACACGTTACTACCGGCTAAATTTCGATCAGTTGAAAGTGATAACATAATATTTAGCGTGTATAGTGCGATAGCTAACAAGAGCAGAGATTTAGACGTTTTCTGTCGGTTCTTTTTCATTTATGGAGGGTAAAAATCAATAAAAATGTTACTAAATGCTTTATATCAAACGAATGAAAGTGATACCTTAATATTTCTCGTGTATGACTGTATTGCATGCAATAGTAGAATTCTAGACGTTTTCTGACGGTTAGTTTTCATTTATAAGGAGTAATAAACAGTTAAAGACTTTGGTAGAGGCTAAATTTCGATCGATTGAAAGTGATAACATAAAATTTAGCGTGTATTGTTCGACAGCTTTACAATAACAGAAATTTAGACGTTTTCTGACGGTTAGTTTTCAATTATAAGGGGTAAACAACAATTAAAGACGTTGCTATTTGCTAAATTTCTATCAAATGAAGGTGATCACACAATAATTAGCGTTTATGGTGCGATTGCTTAGTATAACATAATTTTAGACGTTTTCTGACGGTTAGTTTTCATTTATAGAGGGTAATAAATAATTAAAAACGTTACTAACGCCTAAATTTCGATCAATTGAAATTGATAACATAATATTTAGCGGGTATGGTGCGATAGCTAACAATAAAAAAGATTTATACGTTTTCTGAAGGTTCGTTTTCATTTATAGAGGGTAATTAACAATTAAAAAAGGTTGCAACTTAATATATTTCGATCCAATCAAACTGATAGCATAACATTTCTTGTGTATGGTGCGACAGCTTTCAACGGCAATTTCGATGTTTTTCTAACGGTTAGTTTTTATTTATAGAGGATAACCAACAATTGAGAGACGTTTCTAGACTTAATTTCGAACTATTGAAAGAGATCACATAAAAATTAGCGTTTATGGTGCGATATCTTACAATAACAGAATTTTAGACGTTTTCTGACGGTTCGTTTTCATTTATAGACTGTAATCAACAATTAAAAAAGGTTGCAACTTAATATATTTCGATCCAATCAAACTGATAGCATAACATTTCTTGTGAATGGTGCGACAGCTTTCAACGGCAATTTCGATGTTTTCTAACGGTTAGTTTTTTATTTATAGAGGATAACCAACAATTGAAGACGTTTCTAGACTTAATTTCGAACTATTGAAAGAGATCACATAAAAATTAGCGTTTATGGTGCGATATCTTACAATAACAGAATTTTAGACGTTTTCTGACGGTTAGTTTATTTATAGACTGTAATCAACAATTAAAGACGAGGCTACTTGCTAAATTTCTATAAAATTAAAGTGATAACATAACATTTAACGTGTATGGTGCAACAATTTACAATAACAGAAATTTAGACATTTTCTGACGGTTAGTTTTCATTTATAAGGGGTAATCAACAATTAAACACGTTACTACCGGCTAAATTTCGATCAGTTGAAAGTGATAACATAATATTTAGCGTGTATAGTGCGATAGCTAACAAGAGCAGAGATTTAGACGTTTTCTGTCGGTTCTTTTTCATTTATGGAGGGTAAAAATCAATAAAAATGTTACTAAATGCTTTATATCAAACGAATGAAAGTGATACTTTAATATTTCTCGTGTATGACTGTATTGCATGCAATAGTAGAATTCTAGACGTTTTCTGACGGTTAGTTTTCATTTATAAGGAGTAATAAACAGTTAAAGACTTTGGTAGAGGCTAAATTTCGATCGATTGAAAGTGATAACATAAAATTTAGCGTGTATTGTTCGACAGCTTTACAATAACAGAAATTTAGACGTTTTCTGACGGTTAGTTTTCAATTATAAGGGGTAAACAACAATTAAAGACGTTGCTATTTGCTAAATTTCTATCAAATGAAGGTGATCACACAATAATTAGCGTTTATGGTGCGATTGCTTAGTATAACATAATTTTAGACGTTTTCTGACGGTTAGTTTTCATTTATAGAGGGTAATAAATAATTAAAAACGTTACTAACGCCTAAATTTCGATCAATTGAAATTGATAACATAATATTTAGCGGGTATGGTGCGATAGCTAACAATAAAAAAGATTTATACGTTTTCTGAAGGTTCGTTTTCATTTATAGAGGTAATTAACAATTAAAAAAGGTTGCAACTTAATATATTTCGATCCAATCAAACTGATAGCATAACATTTCTTGTGTATGGTGCGACAGCTTTCAACGGCAATTTCGATGTTTTCTAACGGTTAGTTTTTTATTTATAGAGGATAACCAACAATTGAAGACGTTTCTAGACTTAATTTCGAACTATTGAAAGAGATCACATAAAAATTAGCGTTTATGGTGCGATATCTTACAATAACAGAATTTTAGACGTTTTCTGACGGTTAGTTTTTTATTTATAGACTGTAATCAACAATTAAAAAAGGTTGCAACTTAATATATTTCGATCCAATCAAACTGATAGCATAACATTTCTTGTGAATGGTGCGACAGCTTTCAACGGCAATTTCGATGTTTTCTAACGGTTAGTTTTTTATTTATAGAGGATAACCAACAATTGAAGACGTTTCTAGACTTAATTTCGAACTATTGAAAGAGATCACATAAAAATTAGCGTTTATGGTGCGATATCTTACAATAACAGAATTTTAGACGTTTTCTGACGGTTAGTTTTTTATTTATAGACTGTAATCAACAATTAAAGACGAGGCTACTTGCTAAATTTCTATAAAATTAAAGTGATAACATAACATTTAACGTGTATGGTGCAACAATTTACAATAACAGAAATTTAGACATTTTCTGACGGTTAGTTTTCATTTATAAGGGGTAATCAACAATTAAACACGTTACTACCGGCTAAATTTCGATCAGTTGAAAGTGATAACATAATATTTAGCGTGTATAGTGCGATAGCTAACAAGAGCAGAGATTTAGACGTTTTCTGTCGGTTCTTTTTCATTTATGGAGGGTAAAAATCAATAAAAATGTTACTAAATGCTTTATATCAAACGAATGAAAGTGATACATTAATATTTCTCGTGTATGACTGTATTGCATGCAATAGTAGAATTCTAGACGTTTTCTGACGGTTAGTTTTCATTTATAAGGAGTAATAAACAGTTAAAGACTTTGGTAGAGGCTAAATTTCGATCGATTGAAAGTGATAACATAAAATTTAGCGTGTATTGTTCGACAGCTTTACAATAACAGAAATTTAGACGTTTTCTGACGGTTAGTTTTCAATTATAAGGGGTATACAACAATTAAAGACGTTGCTATTTGCTAAATTTCTATCAAATGAAGGTGATCACACAATAATTAGCGTTTATGGTGCGATTGCTTAGTATAACATAATTTTAGACGTTTTCTGACGGTTAGTTTTCATTTATAGAGGGTAATAAATAATTAAAAACGTTACTAACGCCTAAATTTCGATCAATTGAAATTGATAACATAATATTTAGCGGGTATGGTGCGATAGCTAACAATAAAAAAGATTTATACGTTTTCTGAAGGTTCGTTTTCATTTATAGAGGGTAATTAACAATTAAAAAATGTTGCAACTTAATATATTTCGATCCAATCAAACTGATAGCATAACATTTCTTGTGTATGGTGCGACAGCTTTCAACGGCAATTTCGATGTTTTCTAACGGTTAGTTTTTTATTTATAGAGGATAACCAACAATTGAAGACGTTTCTATACTTAATTTCGAACTATTGAAAGAGATCACATAAAAATTTGCGTTTGTGGTGCGATATCTTACAATAACAGAATTTTAGACGTTTTCTGACGGTTAGTTTTTTATTTATAGACTGTAATCAACAATTAAAGACGAGGCTACTTGCTAAATTTCTATAAAATTAAAGTGATAACATAACATTTAACGTGTATGGTGCAACAATTTACAATAACAGAAATTTAGATATTTTCTGACGGTCAGTTTTCATTTATAAGGGGTAATCAACAATTAAAAACGTTTCTACCGGCTAAATTTCGATCAGTTGAAAGTGATAACATAATATTTAGCGTGTATAGTGCGATAGCTAACAAGATCAGAGATTTAGACGTTTTCTGACGGTTAGTTTTCATTTATAGAGGGTAATAAATAATTAAAAACGTTACTACCGGCTAAATTTCGATCAGTTGAAAGTGATAACATAATATTTAGCGTGTATAGTGCGATAGCTAACAAGAGCAGAGATTTAGACGTTTTCTGTCGGTTCTTTTTCATTTATGGAGGGTAAAAATCAATAAAAATGTTACTAAATGCTTTATATCAAACGAATGAAAGTGATACCTTAATATTTCTCGTGTATGACTGTATTGCATGCAATAGTAGAATTCTATACGTTTTCTGACGGTTAGTTTTCATTTTTAAGGAGTAATAAACAGTTAAAGACTTTGGTAGAGGTTAAATTTCGATCGAATGAAAGTGATAACATATAATTTAGCGTGTATTGTTCGACAGCTTTACAATAACAGAAATTTAGACGTTTTCTGACGGTTAGTTTTCAATTATAAGGGGTAAACAACAATTAAAGTCGTTGCTATTTGCTAAATTTCTGTCAAATGAAAGTGATCACACAAAAATTAGCCTTTATGCTGCGATTGCTTAGTATAACATAATTTTAGACGTTTTCTGACGGTTAGTTTTCATTTATAGAGGGTAATAAATAATTAAAAACGTTACTAACGCCTAAATTTCGATCAATTGAAAGTGATAACATAATATTTAGCGGGTATGGTGCGATAGCTAACAATAAAAAAGATTTATACGTTTTCTGAAGGTTCGTTTTCATTTATAGAGGGTATCAACAATTAAAAAAGGTTGCAACTTAATATATTTCGATCCAATCAAACTGATAGCATAACATTTCTTGTGTATGGTGCGACAGCTTTCAACGGTAATTTCGATGTTATCTAACGGTTAGTTTTTTATTTATAGAGGATAACCAACAATTGAAGACGTTTCTAGACTTAATTTCGAACTATTGAAAGAGATCACATAAAAATTAGCGTTTATGATGCGATATCTTACAATAATAGAATTTTAGACGTTTTCTGATGGTTAGTTTTTTATTTATAGACTGTAATCAACAATTAAAGACGTGGCTACTTGCTAAATTTCTATAAAATTAAAGTGATAACATAACATTTAGCGTGTATGGTGTAACAATTTACAATAACAGAAATTTAGACATTTTCTGACGGTTCTTTTTCATTTATGGAGGGTAAAAATCAATAAAAATTTTACTAAATGCTTCATATCAAACGAATGAAAGTGATACCTTAATATTTCTCGTGTATGACTGTATTGCATGCAATAGTAGAATTCTAGACGTTTTCTGACGGTTAGTTTTCATTTATAAGGAGTAATAAACAGTTAAAGACTTTGGTAGAGGTTAAATTTCGATCGATTGAAAATGATATATAATTTAGCGTGTATTGTTCGACAGCTTTACAATAACAGAAATTTAGACGTTTTCTGACGGTTAGTTTTCATTTATAAGGGGTAAACAACAATTTAAGACGTTGCTATTTGCTAAATTTCTGTCAAATGAAAGTGATCACACAAAAATTAGCCTTTATGTTGCGATTGCTTACTACAACAGAATTTTAGACGTTTTCTGACGGTTAGTTTTCATTTATAGAGGGTAATAAATAATTAAAAACGTTACTACCGGCTAAATTTCGATCAGTTGAAAGTGATAACATAATATTTAGCGTGTATAGTGCGATAGCTAACAAGAGCAGAGATTTAGACGTTTTCTGTCGGTTCTTTTTCATTTATGGAGGGTAAAAATCAATAAAAATGTTACTAACGCCTAAATTTCGATCAATTGAAATTGATAACATAATATTTAGCGGGTATGGTGCGATAGCTAACAATAAAAAAGATTTATACGTTTTCTGAAGGTTCGTTTTCATTTATAGAGGGTAATTAACAATTAAAAAAGGTTGCAACTTAATATATTTCGATCCAATCAAACTGATAGCATAACATTTCTTGTGTATGGTGCGACAGCTTTCAACGGCAATTTCGATGTTTTCTAACGGTTAGTTTTTTATTTATAGAGGATAACCAACAATTGAAGACGTTTCTAGACTTAATTTCGAACTATTGAAAGAGATCACATAAAAATTAGCGTTTATGGTGCGATATCTTACAATAACAGAATTTTAGACGTTTTCTGACGGTTAGTTTTTTATTTATAGACTGTAATCAACAATTAAAGACGAGGCTACTTGCTAAATTTCTATAAAATTAGTGATAACATAACATTTAACGTGTATGGTGCAACAATTTACAATAACAGAAATTTAGACATTTTCTGACGGTTAGTTTTCATTTATAAGGGGTAATCAACAGTTAAAGACTTTGGTAGAGGCTAAATTTCGATCGATTGAAAGTGATAACATAAAATTTAGCGTGTATTGTTCGACAGCTTTACAATAACAGAAATTTAGACGTTTTCTGACGGTTAGTTTTCAATTATATTATAATTATAACAATTAAAGACGTTGCTATTTGCTAAATTTCTATCAAATGAAAGTGATCACACAATAATTAGCGTTTATGGTGCGATTGCTTAGTATAACATAATTTTAGACGTTCTCTGACGGTTAGTTTTCATTTATAGAGGGTAATAAATAATTAAAAACGTTACTAACGCCTAAATTTCGATCAATTGAAATTGATAACATAATATTTAGCGGGTATGGTGCGATAGCTAACAATAAAAAAGATTTATACGTTTTCTGAAGGTTCGTTTTCATTTATAGAGGGTAATTAACAATTAAAAAAGGTTGCAACTTAATATATTTCGATCCAATCAAACTGATAGCATAACATTTCTTGTGTATGGTGCGACAGCTTTCAACGGCAATTTCGATGTTTTCTAACGGTTAGTTTTTTATTTATAGAGGATAACCAACAATTGAAGACGTTTCTAGACTTAATTTCGAACTATTGAAAGAGATCACATAAAAATTAGCGTTTATGGTGCGATATCTTACAATAACAGAATTTTAGACGTTTTCTGACGGTTAGTTTTTTATTTATAGACTGTAATCAACAATTAAAGACGAGGCTACTTGCTAAATTTCTATAAAATTAAAGTGATAACATAACATTTAACGTGTATGGTGCAACAATTTACAATAACAGAAATTTAGACATTTTCTGACGGTTAGTTTTCATTTATAAGGGGTAATCAACAATTAAACACGTTACTACCGGCTAAATTTCGATCAGTTGAAAGTGATAACATAATATTTAGCGTGTATAGTGCGATAGCTAACAAGAGCAGAGATTTAGACGTTTTCTGTCGGTTCTTTTTCATTTATGGAGGGTAAAAATCAATAAAAATGTTACTAAATGCTTTATATCAAACGAATGAAAGTGATACCTTAATATTTCTCGTGTATGACTGTATTGCATGCAATAGTAGAATTCTAGACGTTTTCTGACGGTTAGTTTTCATTTATAAGGAGTAATAAACAGTTAAAGACTTTGGTAGAGGCTAAATTTCGATCGATTGAAAGTGATAACATAAAATTTAGCGTGTATTGTTCGACAGCTTTACAATAACAGAAATTTAGACGTTTTCTGACGGTTAGTTTTCAATTATAAGGGGTAAACAACAATTAAAGACGTTGCTATTTGCTAAATTTCTATCAAATGAAGGTGATCACACAATAATTAGCGTTTATGGTGCGATTGCTTAGTATAACATAATTTTAGACGTTTTCTGACGGTTAGTTTTCATTTATAGAGGGTAATAAATAATTAAAAACGTTACTAACGCCTAAATTTCGATCAATTGAAATTGATAACATAATATTTAGCGGGTATGGTGCGATAGCTAACAATAAAAAAGATTTATACGTTTTCTGAAGGTTCGTTTTCATTTATAGAGGGTAATTAACAATTAAAAAAGGTTGCAACTTAATATATTTCGATCCAATCAAACTGATAGCATAACATTTCTTGTGTATGGTGCGACAGCTTTCAACGGCAATTTCGATGTTTTCTAACGGTTAGTTTTTTATTTATAGAGGATAACCAACAATTGAAGACGTTTCTAGACTTAATTTCGAACTATTGAAAGAGATCACATAAAAATTAGCGTTTATGGTGCGATATCTTACAATAACAGAATTTTAGACGTTTTCTGACGGTTAGTTTTTTATTTATAGACTGTAATCAACAATTAAAGACGAGGCTACTTGCTAAATTTCTATAAAATTAGTGATAACATAATATTTAGCGTGTATAGTGCGATAGCTAACAAGAGCAGAGATTTAGACGTTTTCTGTCGGTTCTTTTTCATTTATGGAGGGTAAAAATCAATAAAAATGTTACTAAATGCTTTATATCAAACGAATGAAAGTGATACTTTAATATTTCTCGTGTATGACTGTATTGCATGCAATAGTAGAATTCTAGACGTTTTCTGACGGTTAGTTTTCATTTATAAGGAGTAATAAACAGTTAAAGACTTTGGTAGAGGCTAAATTTCGATCGATTGAAAGTGATAACATAAAATTTAGCGTGTATTGTTCGACAGCTTTACAATAACAGAAATTTAGACGTTTTCTGACGGTTAGTTTTCAATTATAAGGGGTAAACAACAATTAAAGTCGTTGCTATTTGCTAAATTTCTGTCAAATGAAAGTGATCACACAAAAATTAGCCTTTATGCTGCGATTGCTTAGTATAACATAATTTTAGACGTTTTCTGACGGTTAGTTTTCATTTATAGAGGGTAATAAATAATTAAAAACGTTACTAACGCCTAAATTTCGATCAATTGAAAGTGATAACATAATATTTAGCGGGTATGGTGCGATAGCTAACAATAAAAAAGATTTATACGTTTTCTGAAGGTTCGTTTTCATTTATAGAGGGTATCAACAATTAAAAAAGGTTGCAACTTAATATATTTCGATCCAATCAAACTGATAGCATAACATTTCTTGTGTATGGTGCGACAGCTTTCAACGGTAATTTCGATGTTATCTAACGGTTAGTTTTTTATTTATAGAGGATAACCAACAATTGAAGACGTTTCTCGACTTAATTTCGAACTATTGAAAGAGATCACATAAAAATTAGCGTTTATGATGCGATATCTTACAATAACAGAATTTTAGACGTTTTCTGATGGTTAGTTTTTTATTTATAGACTGTAATCAACAATTAAAGACGTGGCTACTTGCTAAATTTCTATAAAATTAAAGTGATAACATAACATTTAGCGTGTATGGTGTAACAATTTACAATAACAGAAATTTAGACATTTTCTGACGGTTCTTTTTCATTTATGGAGGGTAAAAATCAATAAAAAATTTACTAAATGCTTCATATCAAACGAATGAAAGTGATACTTTAATATTTCTCGTGTATGACTGTATTGCATGCAATAGTAGAATTCTAGACGTTTTCTGACGGTTAGTTTTCATTTATAAGGAGTAATAAACAGTTAAAGACTTTGGTAGAGGCTAAATTTCGATCGATTGAAAGTGATAACATAAAATTTAGCGTGTATTGTTCGACAGCTTTACAATAACATAATTTTAGACGTTTTCTGACGGTTAGTTTTCATTTATAGAGGGTAATAAATAATTAAAAACGTTACTAACGCCTAAATTTCGATCAATTGAAATTGATAACAAAATATTTAGCGGGTATGGTGCGATAGCTAACAATAAAAAAGATTTATACGTTTACTGAAGGTTCGTTTTCATTTATAGAGGGTAATTAACAATTAAAAAAGGTTGCAACTTAATATATTTCGATCCAATCAAACTGATAGCATAACATTTCTTGTGTATGGTGCGACAGCTTTCAACGGCAATTTCGATGTTTTCTAACGGTTAGTTTTTTATTTATAGAGGATAACCAACAATTGAAAACGTTTCTAGACTTAATTTCGAACTATTGAAAGAGATCACATAAAAATTAGCGTTTATGGTGCGATATCTTACAATAACAGAATTTTAGACGTTTTCTGACGGTTAGTTTTTTATTTATAGACTGTAATCAACAATTAAAGACGAGGCTACTTGCTAAATTTCTATAAAATTAAAGTGATAACATAACATTTAACGTGTATGGTGCAACAATTTACAATAACAGAAATTTAGACATTTTCTGACGGTTAGTTTTCATTTATAAGGGGTAATCAACAATTAAACACGTTACTACCGGCTAAATTACGATCAGTTGAAAGTGATAACATAATATTTAGCGTGTATAGTGCGATAGCTAACAAGAGCAGAGATTTAGACGTTTTCTGTCGGTTCTTTTTCATTTATGGAGGGTAAAAATCAATAAAAATGTTACTAAATGCTTTATATCAAACGAATGAAAGTGATACATTAATATTTCTCGTGTATGACTGTATTGCATGTAATAGTAGAATTCTAGACGTTTTCTGACGGTTAGTTTTCATTTATAAGGAGTAATAAACAGTTAAAGACTTTGGTAGAGGCTAAATTTCGATCGATTGAAAGTGATAACATAAAATTTAGCGTGTATTGTTCGACAGCTTTACAATAACAGAAATTTAGACGTTTTCTGACGGTTAGTTTTCAATTATAAGGGGTAAACAACAATTAAAGACGTTGCTATTTGCTAAATTTCTATCAAATGAAGGTGATCACACAATAATTAGCGTTTATGGTGCGATTGCTTAGTATAACATAATTTTAGACGTTTTCTGACGGTTAGTTTTCATTGATAGAGGGTAATAAATAATTAAAAACGTTACTAACGCCTAAATTTCGATCAATTGAAATTGATAACAATATTTAGCGGGTATGGTGCGATAGCTAACAATAAAAAAGATTTATACGTTTTCTGAAGGTTCGTTTTCATTTATAGAGGGTAATTAACAATTAAAAAAGGTTGCAACTTAATATATTTCGATCCAATCAAACTGATAGCATAACATTTCTTGTGTATGGTGCGACAGCTTTCAACGGCAATTTCGATGTTTTCTAACGGTTAATTTTTTATTTATAGAGGATAACCAACAATTGAAGACGTTTCTAGACTTAATTTCGAACTATTGAAAGAGATCACATAAAAATTAGCGTTTATGGTGCGATATCTTACAATAACAGAATTTTAGACGTTTTCTGACGGTTAGTTTTTTATTTATAGACTGTAATCAACAATTAAAGACGAGGCTACTTGCTAAATTTCTATAAAATTAGTGATAACATAACATTTAACGTGTATGGTGCAACAATTTACAATAACAGAAATTTAGACATTTTCTGACGGTTAGTTTTCATTTATAAGGGGTAATCAACAGTTAAAGACTTTGGTAGAGGCTAAATTTCGATCGATTGAAAGTGATAACATAAAATTTAGCGTGTATTGTTCGACAGCTTTACAATAACAGAAATTTAGACGTTTTCTGACGGTTAGTTTTCAATTATATTATAATTATAACAATTAAAGACGTTGCTATTTGCTAAATTTCTATCAAATGAAAGTGATCACACAATAATTAGCGTTTATGGTGCGATTGCTTAGTATAACATAATTTTAGACGTTCTCTGACGGTTAGTTTTCATTTATAGAGGGTAATAAATAATTAAAAACGTTACTAACGCCTAAATTTCGATCAATTGAAATTGATAACATAATATTTAGCGGGTATGGTGCGATAGCTAACAATAAAAAAGATTTATACGTTTTCTGAAGGTTCGTTTTCATTTATAGAGGGTAATTAACAATTAAAAAAGGTTGCAACTTAATATATTTCGATCCAATCAAACTGATAGCATAACATTTCTTGTGTATGGTGCGACAGCTTTCAACGGCAATTTCGATGTTTTCTAACGGTTAGTTTTTTTATTTATAGAGGATAACCAACAATTGAAGACGTTTCTAGACTTAATTTCGAACTATTGAAAGAGATCACATAAAAATTAGCGTTTATGGTGCGATATCTTACAATAACAGAATTTTAGACGTTTTCTGACGGTTAGTTTTTTATTTATAGACTGTAATCAACAATTAAAGACGAGGCTACTTGCTAAATTTCTATAAAATTAGTGATAACATAATATTTAGCGTGTATAGTGCGATAGCTAACAAGAGCAGAGATTTAGACGTTTTCTGTCGGTTCTTTTTCATTTATGGAGGGTAAAAATCAATAAAAATGTTACTAAATGCTTTATATCAAACGAATGAAAGTGATACTTTAATATTTCTCGTGTATGACTGTATTGCATGCAATAGTAGAATTCTAGACGTTTTCTGACGGTTAGTTTTCATTTATAAGGAGTAATAAACAGTTAAAGACTTTGGTAGAGGCTAAATTTCGATCGATTGAAAGTGATAACATAAAATTTAGCGTGTATTGTTCGACAGCTTTACAATAACAGAAATTTAGACGTTTTCTGACGGTTAGTTTTCAATTATAAGGGGTAAACAACAATTAAAGTCGTTGCTATTTGCTAAATTTCTGTCAAATGAAAGTGATCACACAAAAATTAGCCTTTATGCTGCGATTGCTTAGTATAACATAATTTTAGACGTTTTCTGACGGTTAGTTTTCATTTATAGAGGGTAATAAATAATTAAAAACGTTACTAACGCCTAAATTTCGATCAATTGAAAGTGATAACATAATATTTAGCGGGTATGGTGCGATAGCTAACAATAAAAAAGATTTATACGTTTTCTGAAGGTTCGTTTTCATTTATAGAGGGTATCAACAATTAAAAAAGGTTGCAACTTAATATATTTCGATCCAATCAAACTGATAGCATAACATTTCTTGTGTATGGTGCGACAGCTTTCAACGGTAATTTCGATGTTATCTAACGGTTAGTTTTTTATTTATAGAGGATAACCAACAATTGAAGACGTTTCTCGACTTAATTTCGAACTATTGAAAGAGATCACATAAAAATTAGCGTTTATGATGCGATATCTTACAATAACAGAATTTTAGACGTTTTCTGATGGTTAGTTTTTTATTTATAGACTGTAATCAACAATTAAAGACGTGGCTACTTGCTAAATTTCTATAAAATTAAAGTGATAACATAACATTTAGCGTGTATGGTGTAACAATTTACAATAACAGAAATTTAGACATTTTCTGACGGTTCTTTTTCATTTATGGAGGGTAAAAATCAATAAAAAATTTACTAAATGCTTCATATCAAACGAATGAAAGTGATACCTTAATATTTCTCGTGTATGACTGTATTGCATGCAATAGTAGAATTCTAGACGTTTTCTGACGGTTAGTTTTCATTTATAAGGAGTAATAAACAGTTAAAGACTTTGGTAGAGGCTAAATTTCGATCGATTGAAAGTGATAACATAAAATTTAGCGTGTATTGTTCGACAGCTTTACAATAACATAATTTTAAACGTTTTCTGACGGTTAGTTTTCATTTATAGAGGGTAATAAATAATTAAAAACGTTACTAACGCCTAAATTTCGATCAATTGAAATTGATAACAAAATATTTAGCGGGTATGGTGCGATAGCTAACAATAAAAAAGATTTATACGTTTACTGAAGGTTCGTTTTCATTTATAGAGGGTAATTAACAATTAAAAAAGGTTGCAACTTAATATATTTCGATCCAATCAAACTGATAGCATAACATTTCTTGTGTATGGTGCGACAGCTTTCAACGGCAATTTCGATGTTTTCTAACGGTTAGTTTTTTATTTATAGAGGATAACCAACAATTGAAAACGTTTCTAGACTTAATTTCGAACTATTGAAAGAGATCACATAAAAATTAGCGTTTATGGTGCGATATCTTACAATAACAGAATTTTAGACGTTTTCTGACGGTTAGTTTTTTATTTATAGACTGTAATCAACAATTAAAGACGAGGCTACTTGCTAAATTTCTATAAAATTAAAGTGATAACATAACATTTAACGTGTATGGTGGAACAATTTACAATAACAGAAATTTAGACATTTTCTGACGGTTAGTTTTCATTTATAAGGGGTAATCAACAATTAAACACGTTACTACCGGCTAAATTACGATCAGTTGAAAGTGATAACATAATATTTAGCGTGTATAGTGCGATAGCTAACAAGAGCAGAGATTTAGACGTTTTCTGTCGGTTCTTTTTCATTTATGGAGGGTAAAAATCAATAAAAATGTTACTAAATGCTTTATATCAAACGAATGAAAGTGATACATTAATATTTCTCGTGTATGACTGTATTGCATGTAATAGTAGAATTCTAGACGTTTTCTGACGGTTAGTTTTCATTTATAAGGAGTAATAAACAGTTAAAGACTTTGGTAGAGGCTAAATTTCGATCGATTGAAAGTGATAACATAAAATTTAGCGTGTATTGTTCGACAGCTTTACAATAACAGAAATTTAGACGTTTTCTGACGGTTAGTTTTCAATTATAAGGGGTAAACAACAATTAAAGACGTTGCTATTTGCTAAATTTCTATCAAATGAAGGTGATCACACAATAATTAGCGTTTATGGTGCGATTGCTTAGTATAACATAATTTTAGACGTTTTCTGACGGTTAGTTTTCATTGATAGAGGGTAATAAATAATTAAAAACGTTACTAACGCCTAAATTTCGATCAATTGAAATTGATAACAATATTTAGCGGGTATGGTGCGATAGCTAACAATAAAAAAGATTTATACGTTTTCTGAAGGTTCGTTTTCATTTATAGAGGGTAATTAACAATTAAAAAAGGTTGCAACTTAATATATTTCGATCCAATCAAACTGATAGCATAACATTTCTTGTGTATGGTGCGACAGCTTTCAACGGCAATTTCGATGTTTTCTAACGGTTAATTTTTTATTTATAGAGGATAACCAACAATTGAAGACGTTTCTAGACTTAATTTCGAACTATTGAAAGAGATCACATAAAAATTAGCGTTTATGGTGCGATATCTTACAATAACAGAATTTTAGACGTTTTCTGACGGTTAGTTTTTTATTTATAGACTGTAATCAACAATTAAAGACGAGGCTACTTGCTAAATTTCTATAAAATTAGTGATAACATAACATTTAACGTGTATGGTGCAACAATTTTTACAATAACAGAAATTTAGACATTTTCTAACGGTTAGTTTTCATTTATAAGGGGTAATCAACAATTAAACACGTTACTACCGGCTAAATTTCGATCAGTTGAAAGTGATAACATAATATTTAGCGTGTATAGTGCGATAGCTAACAAGAGCAGAGATTTAGACGTTTTCTGTCGGTTCTTTTTCATTTATGGAGGGTAAAAATCAATAAAAATGTTACTAAATGCTTTATATCAAACGAATGAAAGTGATACCTTAATATTTCTCGTGTATGACTGTATTGCATGCAATAGTAGAATTCTAGACGTTTTCTGACGGTTAGTTTTCATTTATAAGGAGTAATAAACAGTTAAAGACTTTGGTAGAGGCTAAATTTCGATCGATTGAAAGTGATAACATAAAATTTAGCGTGTATTGTTCGACAGCTTTACAATAACAGAAATTTAGACGTTTTCTGACGGTTAGTTTTCAATTATAAGGGGTAAACAACAATTAAAGACGTTGCTATTTGCTAAATTTCTATCAAATGAAGGTGATCACACAATAATTAGCGTTTATGGTGCGATTGCTTAGTATAACATAATTTTAGACGTTTTCTGACGGTTAGTTTTCATTTATAGAGGGTAATAAATAATTAAAAACGTTACTACCGGCTAAATTTCGATCAGTTGAAAGTGATAACATAATATTTAGCGTGTATAGTGCGATAGCTAACAAGAGCAGAGATTTAGACGTTTTCTGTCGGTTCTTTTTCATTTATGTAGGGTAAAAATCAATAAAAATGTTACTAAATGCTTTATATTAAACGAATGAAAGTGATACTTTAATATTTCTCGTGTATGACTGTATTGCATGCAATAGTAGAATTCTAGACGTTTTCTGACGGTTAGTTTTCATTTATAAGGAGTAATAAACAGTTAAAGACTTTGGTAGAGGCTAAATTTCGATCGATTGAAAGTGCTAACATAAAATTTAGCGTGTATTGTTCGACAGCTTTACAATAACAGAAATTTAGACGTTTTCT
>JAHLWY010000562.1:0-64281 GCA_020002185.1 Paraescarpia echinospica
CTTACGGGGGACTTCCGGTGGTGAATTGATTTGAATTTGGTGCAGCAAACTTGCAAAAATATAAGGATATTTGATCAAGATAAGTGATATTATTGAGCGTATAGCATACATAACGTAATTATAGATATATATTAAGCAATATTTTTTGTTAAAAGTTAGCTAGAGGGAGTAATCTAGGGTAGATTAAAAGTAGGCGATTTGCAAGCGATAATTGGGGACGTTAATGTAATCGGAACGTTGTTTACAAAGTAGGTCACTGGCAAAGTTAGCGTACCGTGAACGACAATAGAATAGCGTTATTTGAGATAATCGGTGTAGTTAGATGAGTAATTAAAACCTGAAATAACAATCTTTTAAAGTGTATAATAGTACACAGGAAACAGTCTTTGTAAAGACTACCTTGTATCTAAGCCTAACTTGAATACGTTGTCATCGACATCGTAACTAGGTAAGGCACGGTGTGTCACTGTGTGTTAACAAATATAACTAACTATAACCTAAACAATCTGGTGTAAATTGTACACATAAAAGTCTTTTCAAAGACTACATAAAACTACTTTGAACATAAATAAATTCTGATATGGCACCTTGCAAGCGGCAACTCAGGGCAAAACGACACCTAGTTTGCAACGACTGCCAGAGCTGGGTGGATTTTGCGTTGTCTGGCTGTCCAAAATCATGGGCAGAGACCAAAGATGGCGGATTCACCTTTCGGTGTATGGGGTGTTTGAGGGTGGAATGTCTGATGAAGGAGGTGTGTAAGTTGACGGATATAGTGAAGGAGATGGAGGCGAGACTCAACATAGGAATAGATGGAGCAGAGAGGGATGGCGCGGAGAGAGTTGATAATTCTACAACACAGAAGGAGCAGAGTTGTGACACGGAGACTGAAGAAAGGAGACTGAGAGGAAGGAAGGTGACCGGTGTGAAGGAACAAGACATTGAGAAAACAGAGGACGGAGGAAAAGTGTTCGGCAGAGGAAGAGAAAACGGGCCAGTGGGGATAGATCAGCAGGTAGTCAGACTGTAGAGAACGAGGAGAGACACGACAGCGATACAGGTGGTGAAAGTCACGGGTCGTCGGAACTGAACAGATGGAACAAATTCAAAATCAGCTCGAGGCAATCAAATCGAAATCTCAAAGCAGGATCGAGGCAATCAGGTTTTCGTCAAATCCATCAGGCAGGTTTCCGGGCGTCTCGACAAAGTCGAGAAAGAGAGTGTTTATGGGCGATTCAATTCTGAGAAAAACAGACAAGACTATATGCGAGGGGAAAGACGTTGTTGTATGTCTACCGGGGGCTAGGATAGAGCATGTGACCGAAAGGGTAGAGAAGGTATTGGGGATTGGCAAGGGAGGGTCTATACTAGTACACGTTGGGACAAACAATGCAGACAAGGAGGGAACAACTGGTATAGTTCAGAAGTACAGACATCTAGAGAGGAAGCTAAAGAAGACAAGAGTGAAACAGGTTATTCTCTCAGGAATTTTGCCAGTAATGGGAGGAAGGGGGGCAAGATACAGAAACTGTAAGAGGATGGCGATCAACGAACTAGTTGAGCAGATGTGTGAGGAAGAGGGCGTGGGATTCATAGATTTATGGGGGTACTTTGTTGGGAGAGAAGATATGTACATGAGAGATGGCCTCCATCTAAGTGGAAAGGTGCAGCAGTATTCTCAGAGAATCTGCTGCGATCTGTTGACAGTGGGACGGTTGCATCTATTTAAACTAAATTCGCAGGGGGGACTCGCAGAGAAGCCTGAAACTGGAGGCATAGATAAAGGCAGCAAAAATAATTCAGCAAAGAACAGTCTGGAAAACTGTTCTGAAGCTGGGTATAAATGTGTTTGTTTAAATGCAAGGAGTATAGTAAACAAAAGAAATGAACTAAACATTATGGTAGAAGATATTGACCCTCACATAATAGGTATAACCGAATCATGGGCAACCACCGATATATCAGATGCCGAATTGGGACTGACAGGATATGTAATGTTTAGGAAAGATAGAATAGGAAGAAGGGGAGGTGGAGTTATTTTATATATTAAAGAATTTATCCAGGCTTATGAAATAAAATTAGACAGAGAAGCAGATTGCGAAGAAGCTGTTTGGTGTAACATAGTTACAGGAAACTCGACGTTAACGGTTGGATTAGTTTATCGAAGTCCAAACATAAGCATAGAAGAGAATGAAAAAATACAAAACGCTATAAGGGAAGTGAGCAAACAGGACTGTGTTATTATGGGGGATTTTAACCATGGGCATATAAAATGGAAATCTCTACAGAGTATAGGTAGTGAGGACCACAAGTTTTTAGTTTTAGTACAAGATAGTTTCCTTTCTCAACATGTGCTAGAACCAACCAGGGGAGAGAATGTGTTAGACTTAGTTTTGTCCTCACAGAATGAATTAGTTGACAATGTTAAATTATGTGAGCCTCTGGGAAGTAGTGATCACAACCAGATACATTTTACCATCAAAGTAAAATCAGAAAGAAATAATAAAAAGCAGTTCAGGAGAAATTTCCACAAAGGAAGATATAAGGAAATGAGGAAATATTTAGCAAAGATAGACTGGAATAATACACTGAAGAATAAGACAGCAACAGAATGCTGGAATATCTTAAAGAATGAAATAGAGTGCATCGTAGATAAATTTGTTCCTTCAAAAAACAAGGGAAACGGACCAGAAAGAAATACTTATCGAAAGAAGCCATTAGAAAAATTAAGTATAAACAAATGATGTGGAAGTCATATAGACATACTGGAAATGACGAAGACTACAACATTTATAAAGAAGCACTAAACCAAGCTACAGCTGAAATTAGAAATTCAAAGAGAAGCTATGAACATAAATTAGCTTGTAATATAAAACATGACAGCAAGAGTTTTTATGCGTATGTTCGAAGCAAACAGAAAGTTCAGGATAAGGTCAGTCCTCTAGAAGATAGTGCTGGAAATATAATATCAGAAGGATTCTTAATGGCTGAAGACCTAAATGAGTATTTTAGTTCAGTGTTTACCAGAGAAGACACTAGTTCACTGCCAGTACCAGAGGCTAAGTTCAAGGGGGCAGAATCAGACTATTTAAGACAGTTAATTGTAACCCCAGAAATGGTAGGTAAGAAAATTAGGGCTATGAAGGAAAATAAATCACCTGGAGTGGATGGTATTCCACCCAAACTACTAGTGGAAATTGTAGAACAAATTAGCATACCGCTTGCAACAGTTTTCAACTTGTCATTAGAAGAGGGAGTGGTTCCTTTAGAATGGAAAGAAGCAAACATTATACCGTTATTTAAAAAAGGTTCGAGAAACAAATCAGAGAACTATAGACCAGTGAGTTTAACATCAGTGATTTGTAAATTATTAGAAAGACTAACTAAAGATCACATGGTGGATTTTCTTGTTAAACATAACTTGATAAACCCATCTCAACATGGGTTTCTAAAAGCGAGGTCATGCTTAACAAATATGTTATGTTTTTTGGAAGATATCACTAAGTGGGTAGATGATGGATCACCAGTAGATATCATCTACTTAGATTTTCAAAAAGCTTTCGACAAAGTGCCACATCAGAAATTATTGCTTAAACTAAAAGCCCATGGCATAGGAAATGGTATAATTAACTGGATAGAAAAATGGCTGATTGACAGAAGACAACGGGTAGTTGTTGATGGGGAGGCTTCAAACTGGAAATCAGTTTTGAGTGGGGTTCCACAGGGATCAGTACTGGGACCTATATTATTCTTAATATATATAAACGATTTGGACGATGATATAGCTAGCAAGGTGTTGAAATTTGCAGATGATACAAAAGTGTTTAGAAGGATTGAAAGTGATGGTGATAGACAGCATTTACAAGATGATCTTGACAGGTTGATCAAATGGTCTGAAAAGTGGCAAATGTTGTTCAATTTTGGGAAATGTAAATGCCTCCACACAGGACATGGGAACGAATATGTAGAATATACAATGGGGGGAACTGTACTAAGTACTACTGTAAAAGAAAAAGACTTAGGGCTGACAATTAGTGCTGACATGAAGGTTTCAGAGCAGTGTGGAATTGCAGCTTCAAAGGGAAATCAAATCCTTGGATTGATTAGGCGAAATATAGCATATAAAGAAAAAGAACTAATAATACCGCTGTACAAAACAATAGTTAGGCCTCATTTAGAATATTGTATACAAGCGTGGAGGCCATACCGCAAGAAGGACATAGATATGCTAGAAAGAGTACAGAGGAGAGCGACTAAAATGATACCAAAACTGAGGGATCTTAGTTATGAAAAACGCCTAAAAGAATGTGGTTTAACAACACCAGAGACCAGGAGATTGAGAGGAAATCAGATAGAAGTGTTTAAAATATTGAATGGTTATGAAAATATTGATAGAAATATGTTTTTTTCAGTTAAGAAAGATAGAAAGACTAGAGGACATGAAGTTACATTAGTAAAGGAGCAGTGTAGATTAGACGTGAGAAAGTTCTCATTTTCACAAAGGACTGTGAATGAATGGAACAGATTATCTGATGATTGTGTGGGTGCTAGTAGTGTGAATATGTTTAAAAATAAAATCGACACATACCTCAGAAGGGCTGGATATATGTAGATAAAAGGGTTGGACTCTAGATAAGCCAAAGGGCTTCCTTGTCCACCTGCCATCTAGAGTTAATTCTCTGGATGGCAATATTGTTAAATCTTGTTAAATACGTGTGCGCGCATGTGGGTGCGTGTGTTTGCGTGTACATGTGTGCGTGCATGTATGTGTATGGGTATGTGCGTGTGTACGCTTGTGCGTTAGCTTGTGTATGTTTCCTTGTGAGTTTGTGTCTGCGTGTGTGTGTGTGCGTGCGTGTGTGCGTGCGCGCATGTACGTGTGTTTGTGCGCGCTTTTGTGAGTGTGCGCACATGTGCGCGTATGTGTGTGTGGTTGCTCTCGCATCCTACTAAACATGTTTGCTGGTATGTCGCGTTTGCACATGTAGACCTCTGTCAGTTACCATCACGCCCTATTAAGTGTTGAATTATCACCTCCCAGCTGGATACCTTTTAAAACCATTGACTCGTTCCTGTCGATTCTAACTACTACTGTTCTTGCTGACAGGCCAAGCGAATTGGATTATATATATAATATTATAACTCTTTTATAATTCCATACCTAAAACCATCAACTGAATTGCTATTAAAATTAATTTCAATAAATAATGAATTTAGCTTTGGGAACTGCTATGCAATTTCACATTTTCTGACTGTGACCAGAAAAAACAGAGGTCATTGTACAATTGTGGTCGAACCTTTGACAGTTGAGGTCGCACTATTTATACCACTTAGTTATTGGTCCATTTCACATGGTTCTATAAGTGAACGACCAGCAACTAAGAACGCAGTAAATGCAACGTAGTTCAATGGCAGGGATTCCAAAACTGGCAGATTATTATTGATCCTTGTCTAAGAAGCTTGTATAAATAGAGTGCAATTGAAAGGAAAAACATGGGGAGGTCCCGTAATCTTTTGAAACGCAGTGAACATATAAGTCCTACTCAAGCCGTCTATGGCTCTGTCAGTTGGCAAAACATCAACGATCGCGGCATCGTGTTTTCTATAACACAATGAAGCGATATTGTGACTTCGTTGATGTCGGAAACAAACTGCCTTCCCAGCATGCAGTCAGATTATCACGCTAGGAAATCTAATATTCTGCATATACATGTAGAATGGTTGGCTGGTTGTAACAACAAATGCATACGAAACTTTTTCTGAGCACTTTTCTCGACCTTGGCCGCCCATCTAAGAAGGGTTGCGGGTGCTGTTAGAGATTTGTGTTGATGCTGTTTCTCAATTATGGCCGGTTCATCATGCTGCTCTCCAACATCACATCGAAAGACGTGTCTGTTGGTCTATTACAACATGATGTAGTTTCAGCACGGAGGTTACAAATCCGATGAAGCTTACCATAAACATCCACACAATTCACAAAACTTTGGGTGGACGAACATGGTAATTAAACTACTTGATAAAGGACCGAACACTAATACGGAGGATGTGAACTGAACATTAATTTTGTAAGATAAATAATTGTGCGTTTGTGAAAAATAATTATACATTTTATGAATCGATATGTCATAATTTGTGATGACAAATACAAAAATAATAAACTAATGTTAATTAACATCCTTAGGAATGGTGCACAATTAACAATTCAGATGTGCAGTTTATGAATTAGGTGTAGCGGCACATGAGACCTAAAAAGCGATATAGCAGTAAGACGTGTCGATCACGGTACACGCCCAATGCCTTTGTGTACGGTGTTGCAAAGTGTAAGTAATTATATGAGGCTATATGCAAAGGCGGCCAGCCAACAAAAGGCGACTGCCAACGATCAGAACAAAAACATGTACACACATGCGTATCATAAAAAAACAGGCCGAATGTTGAAAGGACGGGAATTTCCCGTGGTGTTTTGAAGTGTGTGGTGTGTAAACACAGGTCTGTGTGATGCGCCAAGTGCTGTATGTAGTTTGCGCTTCATACTCTCGCTTTCAGCCACAGCCGCCAGATTGCTCCTCCGGGTGAAAAGGGAGCCGAGTGTGTAAGTCTCCCCAGCTGGTAGATAGCTTCTCCATAGACAAGATTCTAGCATAACCTCCTTGTGGTACATTGCGGATACTGGGCACCTTGCGGCCCCAGGCAAATATACTAGGGATCTCGGAGCAGGTTGGAGCCCCAGAGGTGGGTGTGCTGGGCCCACCCAGGGTGGACACGTCCCAACATTAATTATTCCAACCTCCAACTATGGGTAAATACTACCGAGGAGATCAAGCTCATTAGCCATGGTAGGCAATTGATCTAGGGGAAGGAAAACCCCGACCAAAAACTGGACAGGTGGAGCTCGTACATCTTGACAGACAGTCCACCTAGGAGAAGAACGCTATCAAAAGAAACCACACTGGAGGTCAGCCAGGGCAGCGCTCCAGTGGTTACCATGTCCCAAGCAAATGGAATGGTATGGATGCATATAGTCGATATAGCTACCGCGTCTGGGGTAGCCGACGCGCAACACTTCCCGGCAGTGGTGAGAAATCAGCGAAGTCCGGGTGGATCGTCCCACCGGCGGTGACCAAAATGCGAAGTCCGGCTGGGGAGTCTTAGTGTGGGAACGATGGGGGAAGCACTGGATGTGGTCACCATGGTGGAAAGGAGGACAATAGAAGTGGTGTGCGTGCAAGAAACCAAGTGGAGGGGAGACCCAGCGACGACACTGACAGCAGGGTATACGATGCTACATGCAGGAGGATATGGAAGGAGCAATGGTGTAGGCATCATAGTAACGGAGGAGATCAGTAGAGATGTGGTGAGAGTGGAGAGATGGCAAGGGAGGATCATTGCAGCATGGATGATGGTGGTGTGCATTATATGCATTGTCAGTGCATGGACCTCAAACAGGAAGAGCAGAATCGGAGAAAAGAGTCTTCAGGAAAGAGCTAGAGAGAATGATGGGAATGGTGGAAGCGCATGTGATGATGTGCGTAGCTGGTGATTTTAATGCACACGTGGGTACAGTGGAGACAAGAGAAGAGGATTCGGTCGAGGAATTTGGATGGGGCACAAGGAACCGAGAGGGTCGGGAGTTTGTAGATTTGGTGATGCGAAATGGACTTGCGGTGGCGGGGTCATTTTTCCAAAAGAGGGAAAGCCACAAAGTATCGTATAGGAGTGGCCACCATAAGACAGAGCTGGACCTGCTGATAGTGAGGAAACAGCAAATGTGGCGAGTGAAGGACTGTAAGGTCATCCCTGGAGAACACGTGACTGCGCAACACAAGCCCCGCGTTTTCATTGTGCGTATGCAGAAGAGGAGGGAGACTACACGTGTGGGGCGAAAGAGGATTAAGTGGTGGAAATGTCATAGGAACTGTGGATGAAGAGTGGAATCACTATAAGGATGCTTTTATAGGATCAGCAGAGGAGCTATGTGGCAGAACATCTGGTAAAGGAGGAGATTTCTGGAAGATAAAAAAATCAAACGTGATGGACTTAACAAATAGCGAAAGCAATTGGAAAAGAGAGAGAGAGGTATGGAAAGAAATAGAAGGGATCAAGGGGAATGGAGGACAACCGGGCATTGCCATACAGCAGCTGTATGGACAGAAAAAGAAGTCAGCTAGGAGAGCTGTGGATAAAGGAAAGAGATAAATGGAAGAGGAGCTATACAGAAAGCTAGATGAGGACAGTGGAAAGAAGTTGATCTATAGGATGGCTCGAGAGAGGGATGATGAAAGCAAGGATGTAAAAACTGGAACAGTTAAGGACAATAATAGAAAGCTAGTTATGGGCAGGAAAGATGTGCTACAGGTCTGGGAAGAGTATTCCAAGACTCTGCTGAACCAACAAAAAAACAAAGAACTAGATCTGCCAAGTGCAGTAGAGGGGGAAGTAAAGGCGAAGGAGATTGTGGATGAAGAGGTAGAGAGAGCAATGAAGAAGATGCATACTGCGGGCGACTGGTATTGATGAAGTACGAGTGGAAATGCTGGTGGTGGTCGAACGCGTAGGAATCTGGTGGACAAAAAGATTGTTGAATACCTGCATGAGTGAGGGAAAGATCCCAGAGGAGTGGAGAACAGGGATAATAGTTCCGACATGGCAAAGAAAGGGATATGTGCATAACCCAGGGAAATACAGAGTGGTCACGTTGTTGAGCCACATGCTGAAGATGTTGGAGAGAAGAACAACAGGGCTTCAGAAGTGGAAGGGGTACAGCTGATGGAATATTTGCGCTGAGACAGCTGATCGAAAATAAGTTGGAGGGACAGGAGAGTATGACTGTGGGTTTTATAGACCTAGATAATGTTTATGATACGGTACCGAGAAGGATGGCAATGGCGACACTGAGATGGATGGGGATCCCAGAGGCAGAGGTCAGGACGGTGGAAGGGACATATGAAGAAACGAAGGGCAGAGTGGTGTGTGGACCAGGAATCTCAGAATAATTCAAATTGAACGTTGGCTTGAGACTGGGGAGTGCCACGAGCCCACTGGTGATGGAACTAATAAGTAGAAAGACCAGTACGAAAGATATTCTCCAGAAACTACTGGATACAGACGATCTAGCGGTGGTAGCGGACGGGGAAGCGGATTTACAGGAACAACTGATATATTGGAAGGATATCTTCAGCAAACACGACTGAAAGTGAATCTGGAAAAGACAGAGGTGCTGTGGGTTGGGCAACAAAGCAAAAAACTGGAAATACACCTGGAGGGGAAGAAACGAAAACAAAGAAATAGTTTTGTATACCTGGGCGAGCGGTATATGGGGACTGCTCCTCAGATACTGAAATTCGCACGAGAATACAAGCAGGGGCGAATGCATGGAGGAAATCAGAAGGTGTGATGGGAGACAGGCACATTTCGCGAAAACTCAAGGGAAAGTTACTATGCGCAAGTCTGACAACAGCCTACATGTATGGCCTAGAAATTATAGCAATGACAGAGAAACAACAGGAGAGGGTACAAGTGTGTGAAAGCAACTGGGTCAGGAAAATTACGGGGGTAAAGAGAATAGATAAGCGAAGAGAGGAAGACCTGAGTGAGGATGTTGGTGTGAAAGACAATTTCAAGAAGAAGTTGATGAAAAGTCGGTTGAACTGGGCAGGACACGTGGAGCTAATGGGAGAAGAACGGATGGCAAATAACGTAGATGCGGAGAGTGGAGGGAAAGTGAAGACGACGGCGGAGGGAGGATTGCGTGGAGAGAGACCTGGAGGGATGGAAAGGGGAATGGACGAAAAGAGCAAAAGACCGAGGAGAATGGAGAAGGATGGTAGAGAAAGTAGTGCAAGCGCAATGAGGAGGAAGTGAAAGAAAAGAAAATGTCGACGTATCCAAGCTAGCCTCACCCTGAAGACAGGGAATGACGAGGATAAAAACTATAGCGTGTATTGCGAAGACAGTTGGCACAGTTAAATGTCTTGCTGAATGTCATATTCAAATACATCATCGTATATGTGTAGAACAACAATTAGTACCCAACGGTTTTCATGTGTAGCTTTTGTGCGTGCGTGCGTTCGAGCGTGTGTGTGTGCGCGCGTGTGTTTAGTGCGTAATATTACGCTGTTGCAAAAAATCCTGCCGCTGAAAAATACTGCCGCACCGACCCTTGATGTGTATGTCCGGAAGTACAGTTTTTAGCGGGGAGACGTCAGAGTTTGTTGTTAGCAAGGGGCTATACGTACATAGACGAACTTTAGGAACATGTAGCCAGGGCCCTACGTATACGTACTGTCATCCAGATTATACTATTTAGCGTACTTTTTTTATTGATACTGATTAGGACAGTCGCGAAAGCCATTAATTGCAAATGTTGTCATACTGTTATCTTAGCACATTGTAAACACAAAGCAAATAGGTGGAACAACAATTACCTTTCCATTTATATAACAAAATTGTACAACAAGCGCAAAAGTAATTACTAATTAATTTAACTTTAATCGAGCTATCGTGTTAGTGAAGACTGGGGATTGTTGAAATTTTTTCTCTTTGTAATAACATTTCCATAATGTTTGTTGTTGCTAACTTTAACTTTAGTATATCATATAGGCCTTATTTCTATTGATGTAGTTTTATTCAAAATATTGTACCTGGGTCGTTCGAAAGGTGTATGTTGCAGTAAACATATATTGAGTTGCAGTTGTGCTTAAATTTAGTTAGTTAAAGTAATTTAGAACACCTTAGTATAGTGAGTAATAATAGGGTAACATAGCCTTCGATAAGTTGTAAACAAGATTTAACAAACCTGATTATGTGGTAGAATATATAGCAGATAAAGTAACAACCATCAAACTACTTACATAAAATAATATTTGTGAAAGCCAGTACTTGCAAGATATTTTGATTAGGTAGCATTGTTGTTAAAATTAAGCAAGGGCGATAGTCGGGCGGCGTAACCTAAATAAATAAAGCAGCCTAACGAAACGTAATTGATTGTATTTAAATTAGGTCACTACCGGTAATATCAGCGTTCGTGATGGAATAAATAGTCGGCAGGCTAATTGAATTTTATAACATAAAGTGTGCTGTAGTACACAGGAAACAGTCTTTATAAAGACTAAGTTAGTTAAGTTATTAAATAAATTCTGGTACAGATATGGCGCTTTGCAAGCGGCAAGTGAAGGCAAAGCGACACTTGGTATGCGAGCACTGCCACAGCTGGGTAGATTTTGCATTGTCCGGCTGTGGGAAGTCATGGGTAGAAACCATGGAGGAAGGAGTCACCTTTCAGTGCATTGTGTGTTGGAAGGTGGAGTGTATGCAGAAGGAGATAATTAGGTTGACAGATATTGTGAAGGGAATGGAGATGGGAATTAGCAAGGAGACAGATCGAATGGAGAGAGACGACAGGGAGAGAGGTGATAATACTGCAAGACTGAAGGAGAATAGCAGTGGCAAGAAAACTGACGAAAGGAGATTGAGATTAGGGAAGGTGATTGGAGAGGAAGAAATTGGAATATCGACGACAGAAAAGTGACAAGCGTGAAGGTAATTGGGGAGAAAGTGACCGTAGAGAAGGAGGGAGGGAAGATGGGACATGAGAAGAGAGAAGGAAATTAGATGGGAGGAAAGATGAAGGGACGAAAGGAAGTGAGAGCAAATGTGATAGAAGAGAAGTAGATAGGGACGCTGACAGGAGGAAAGGTGACAAGACAAAAAGGGACAGGAAAGAATGGATCGGAAGAGAATGTGACAGGAGAGAAGATGACAGGGGAAAAGACAACAACCAGACAGATGCAAACCGAACAAGGACCTACTCTAAGGCAGTGACAGAGGGGGCAATGTGGAAAGAGAGGGTGTTTATGGGCGACTCCATTATGAGAAAGATGGACAACACACTGAGCAAGGGGAAGGACGTCGTCGTTTGGTACATGTACGAACAAATAATGCAGACAGAGAGGGAACAACTTGGATAGTACAGAAGTATAGACAGTTAGTGAGGAAGCTAAAGAAGACAAGAGTTGAACAGGTTATTCTGTCAGAAATGTTGCCAGTAATGGGAGAAAGGGGACAACGTATAGAAACTGCAAGAGGATGGCGATCAACGCAATAATTGAGCAGATGTGTGAAGAAGAGGGGGTGGGATTCATAGATTTATGTGGATTCTTTGATGGGAGGAAAGATATGTACATGAGAGATGGCCTCCATCTTAGTGGAAAGGGGACTGCAGTTTTCTCAGAGAACCTGCAGCGATCTGTTGAGAATAGGACAGGTTGCATCTATTTAAACTAGATTCGCAGGGGGGACTCACAGAAAAGCCTGAAACTGGAGGCATAGATAAAGACAGCACAAATAAATCAGTAAAGAACAGTCTGGAAAACTCTCCTGAAGCTGGATATAAATGTGTTTGTTTAAATGCCAGGAGTATAGTAAACAAAAGAAATTAACTAAGCATTATGGTAGAAGATATATTAATATTATATATTAAACAATGTATCCAGGCTTACGAAATAAAATTAAAAAGAGAAGCAGATTGATTGCAAAGAAGTTGTTTGGTCTAACATAGTTACAGGAAACTTAACGTTAACAGTTGGGTTCGTTTTTCGAAGTCCAAACATAAGCATAGAAGAGAATAAAAAATACAAAACGCTATAAGGGAAGTAAGCAAACGGGACTGTATTATTATGGTTTTTTTTAACCACGGGCATATAATATGGAAATCTCTTCAGCGTATGGGGAGTGAGGACCAGAACTTTTTAGTTTTAGTTAAAGATACTTTCCTTTCTCAACATGTCCTAGAACCAACCAGGGGTGAGAATGTGTTAGACATAGTTTTTGCCTCGCAGAATGAATTAGTTGACAATGTCAAGATATGTGAGCCACTGGGGAGTAGTGATCACAACCAGATACATTTTACCATTAGAGTAAAATCAGAAATGAATGGAAAAAAGCAGTATAGGAGAAATTTCCACAAAGGAAGGTATAAGGACATTATGAAATATTTAGCAAAGATATACGGGAATAAGACACTGAAAAATAAGACAGCAACAGATTGCTGGAATACATCAAAGAGTGAAATTAAATGTATAGTCGATAAATTTGTACCCTTCAAAAAACAAGGGAAACGGTCCAGAAAGAAACACTTATCGAAAGAAGACATTAGACAAATTAAGTATAAACAAATCATGTGGAAGTCATATAGATGTACTGGAAATGATGAACACTACAACAGTTATAAAGAAGCACTTAACCAAGCTACAGCTGAAATTAGAAATTCAAAGAGAAGTTATGAACAACAATTAGCTAGCAATATAAAACATGAAAGCAAGAGTTTTATGCGTATGTTCGAAGCAAACAGAGAGTTCAAGATAAAGTCGGTCCTCTAGAAGATAGTGCTGGAAATATAATATCAGAGGGATTCTTAATGGCAGAAGACCTGAATGAGTACTTTAGTTCAGTGTTTACCAGGGAAGATATTAGTTCACTGCCAGTACCAGAGGCTAAGTTCAAGGGGGCAGATTCAGGCTATTTAGGACAATTAATTGTAACCCCGGAAATGGTAGCTAAGAAAATAAGGGCTATGAAGGATAATAAATGACCTGGAATGGATGGAATTCCGCCCAAACTACTAGTGTAAATTGTAGAACAAATTAGCGTACCGCTTGCAACAGTTTTCAAATCGTCATTAGAAGAGGGAGTGGTTCCATTAGAATGGAAAGAGGCAAACATCATACCGTTATTTAAAAAAGGTTCGAGAACCAAGTTACAAGGTATAATAAACAGGATAGAAAAATGGCTGATTGACAGAAGACAACGTGTAATAGTTGATGGAGAGGCTTCAAACTGGAAATCTATGTTGAGTGAGGTACCACAGGGATCAGTACTAAGACCTATATTATTCTTTATATATATATCAACGATTTGGATGATGAAATAACAAGCAAAGTGTTGAAATTTGCGGATGGTACAAAAGTGTTTAGAAGAATTAAAAGTGATGTAGATAGACATTTACAAGATGACCTTGACAAGTTGATCAAATTGTCTGAAAAGTGGCAAATGCTATTCAATTTTGGGAAATGTAAATGTCCCCATTCAGGACATGGGAACGAAGAGGTAGGATATACAATGGGGGGTACTGTACTAAGAACTACTGTAAAAGAAAAGGACTTAGGTTTACTCATTAGTACTGATATGAAGGTTTCAGAGCAGTGCGGAATTGCAGCTTCAAAGGGAAATCAAATCTTTGGATTAATTAGGCGAAACATAACGTAAAAAAGAGCTAATAATACCGCTGTACAAAACAATAGTTAGGCCTCATTTAGAATATTGTATTCAAGCGTAGAGGCCATATCGCAGGAAGGACATATATATGCTAGAAAGAGTGCAGAGGAGAGCAACTAAAATTATACCAAAACTGAGGGATCTTAGTTACGAAATACGCCTAAAATCAATGCGGCTTAACAATACTAGAGACCAGGAGATCGAGAGGGGATCAGATAGAAGTGTTTAAAATAATGAATGGTTATGAAAATATTGATATAAATATTTGTTTCTCAGTTAAGAAAGATAGAAGGACTAGAGGACATGAAGTTACTTTAGCAAAGGAGCAGTGTAGATTATATATAAGAAAGTTCTCATTTTCACAAAGGACTATTCATGGATGTAATAGATTATCTGCTGATTGTGTGGGTGGTAGTAGCGTGAACATGTTTAAAAATAAAATCGACACATACCTCAGAAGGGCGGGATACATATAGGTAAAAGGGTCGGACTCTCGATAAGCCAAAGGGCTTCCTTGTCAACCTGCCACCTAGAGTTAATTATCTGAGTGGCAATCTTGTTAAATCAATCTTGTTAAATCAGCAGGACCCGACCAAGTGCCAGCCAGAATCCAGGGTCGGTGCGGCAGTATTTTACAGCGGCAGGATTGTTCGCCCTTTGCTAACATATAACAAGCCCTGACGTCTACCCGCGAAAACAACTGAACTTCCGGACATCCGCATTAAGGGTAGGTGCGGCAGTATTTTTCAGAATTTAACTTTAGGAATCAAAGTGCAATTAATACAATATTAAACCTTTTGCGGACTGTTATTTTCTTATTGCGGTCGAAGCTTTGATTGTTGAATTCATAGCATCTAGCGGAGGTAATTATTTGATGAAATTTTGGTTCAGTTCACACGACTCTATAAATTAACGCCCTTCAATAAGTATAATTCCACTATCTAGAAGTGACAGGCATGACGCAGCTGAAAGACACTGAAGTGGTAAGTAAGAAATGTGAACACATGCGGTGGTATAGAAATGCATAACAAAGGGAGGTCAAGTAATCTGTTGAAACACGGTGAGTTGATAAGTTCTACTCTAGCCACCTTATTTTAGCAGAATGTTATAGATCGGTGGGGGCTAAAACAGCTAAAGGTCTGCATGATATGTAATAAATGTAGTAATATCATAACACTTTTGATTCAAAATAGCCACGTTAAAATGGGAAAGCGAAGACAAGTATCTAGTCAATATGTCACGGAATTCAGAAAGAAAGGGGAAAGCAAAAACAATAAAAAAAATCAAACAAAAACGGAACTTGGATGTTGAACCAGACATACAATTTTAGTAAATTGCGCTATTTAGGTTTAGCTGTGCTATTGTTCAAACTGCTACGATGCAAAATGGTATGTGTGTGTGTGTGTGAGAGAGAGTGTGTGTGAGTGTGTGTGTGTGTGTGTGGGCGTGATGTAATTACATAGAAATGGCGATAATTTCCCAACACAATTGGATTTATACATTGATTTAATTATATATGTATATTCCATATCTGAACGTCGGACGTGTATGCATATATCACTACAATGCCATGGTTATCCCAGGCTTAATTTAAGTTAAAAAAATAATGTTTTAGTAATTTACAAACATGATCAGTATGTCAATCATATGAACGACACAACTGTGTGGATTTTACCAATTAGTGGTGTTTGTATCTTGTGCCTATCAGGCGACGAGGTTTGACCAATCTACGAACCAGTTGACTTATATTTTCGCTTTTTTATGCGAATTTGAAATAATATTTAACATTTGTTTCAGTCCCGTTTCTGTTATTAGTAATGCACTTGCTACAGTTAGTCCAACACAGAGAGCACTAACATATATTTAACAATGCAATTATTTGAAGGCATTCTCTGAATGAAAATGTTGCAGTTTAGCTCCTTTGGCCACATTCAAAACAATATCCACCTGTCAAGAAGTGTAACCGTGCACAATTTATTGAATACCGTGAGTTGACCAGCCGGTGTAGGTACACTCTGTCTGAAAGAACACTTTGACATATTGTGGCCAAAGTGTCTAGGAAACCATTTTAACAAAGTGTATGTGCAGTTAGAATGCTTTAATAAAGTTCCGTTTAGAATAGTTTATTTTGTGAATGTAATATACAGACAGGCTGCATATTTACCGAACACTGATACATATGCAGTATAGTATATGTGTCAACATACATGCATGCATGTCTACATATAGGCGATGGAACCTGTTGAAGACAGATTACGATGGCACACTGTGTTAGCATATTATATAAATACATTACCAGTTAAACGATGGGAAATGTACCGCAAAATCACTCTAACATTTTGAACAGAAAACAAAATGTTATTATGTATTGTGTTTGCAGCTTCATCGTACGACATCCGCTACAGCAGAGACATCAAAGAGCTGCGACATTCCTTCGAGAAGCCTCTCAACTTTCCGATGCCGGAATGATGTCAATAAATCTAATATCTCCGCTGCCGCCATCTGAGACAGAGACAACAGTGATACGTTTTCCGGGGGCATACGTTGGCATAACTCTCTTCTTTGGTGTGAAGGTCAACCACAGTGCGAACAGAGTAAGTGATGTGTCTAACATTGTATCAGCTGCCATTGTCTACATATCACCAGAAGCACCATCGAACACGTCTGCTACAAACTACACGTCTACACCGGAACCGGCAGATACACACAATGGTATATCTGCGCAGGCGCTGTTGGCGATTAAGTGGACATTTGCAACTGGGGTGCCGGTGATGTTCGTCATCGTGTCGGTGTTGGCTATCAAAGTTGCACGGCGTGGGAACAACGGAAGAGAACACATGCACGCGGGACGTCCTAATTAGAGCGGAAACAACAATAAAGGTAATTTGCCATACATCGTAACAAGAACAAATTCACAATTATGTGTTTGGACCACGGAGTGGACGAGCATCGACATCCTTCTGCCAATCACATTTGAACTCACGCCAACAAAGAAGATATTTGTCAGTACCAATTGGTGGTTGGTATTACAATGGAACTAATTCTTACGAGCCTGAACCAGATTATTAAACGGCTACCTCGGCGTCAGAAGAACTATAGTGTTTATTGACTGGGCATTTGGGGTGTATGTATCTAGTAGACAGGATATCAACTGAAACAAACCCGTAAGTAAACTCACAAACAGTGTTTATCGGTAATATAATATTATATAATATAAAATTGGATAAATTTAGGATATTAAAATAGCTCCTATCCTTTAACATGGGGAAAATTCCCTATCTTTTAACATAGGGAAATTTGGTAGGACCAATTGGTGGTTGGTATTACAATGGAACTAATTATTACGAGCCTGAACCAGATTATTAGACGGCTACCTCGGCGTCAGAAGAACAATACGTGTTTATTGACTGGGCCATTAGGGACGAATATTTTTAGTAGACAGGATATCAACTAAACAAAACCCACACGTAAACTCACATACAGTGTTTACCGGTAATATAAAATTGGATAAATTTGATTAATTACCTTAATAATAATAAGAAGAAGAAGAATCACAAAAAATAATGTAAACCAATAGGTTGTAAAAACGTTGTACGTTCATTCATGTATTCGACGTTGAAGACAAGGGAGCAAAATAATGCTGTCCTGCAATGTTTTGTTTGTACGCATTTCGATGTCCATAAAACATAACATTTATACACACTGATGCACCCGTCAAACTAACTACGCGCATACACGGACTGGTACACGTACTTACGCATTCCCAGTCACACACACAACCATGTGCACACGTACACACACGCGCGCTGCTTAATTGTATGTAATATTGTATTTTCGGCGGCATAATTTCATTTCTGTTGCGAAGCCTTGAATATACATTTATTAATCTCCGGTGGTAGTATGTTTAAAGGGAAACAGAAAGTTGTTGGGTCATACACCTAAAAGTGAACACAATATAGGCATTTACAACTAAAATAAAATATAATAGCTTACTGGATACCCAACAACTTTATTTATTGTGCCATTTTGTATGTAGACCTACTTAATGGGTTCCTGTTTATCTTGGCAACTACTTTTCCCCACTTCCGACATTTCGCATTGTACTTACATAACCATTGTAGGAATGTTGAGTATTTATATTAGATGACATGTATTTCAAGCATCATACTGTTATTTAAAAGAGGATTAAGAAACAAGTCAGATAACTATAGGCCAGTGTGTTTAACATCGGTGATTTGCAAATTATTAAAAAGACAAATCAAAGACCATATGGTGGATTTCCTTATTAAACATAACTTGATTAACCCATCTCAACATGGGTTTCTAAAAGCGAGGTCATGCTTAACAAATATGTTATGTTTCTGAGAAGATATCACTTACTTAGATTTTCAAAAAGCTTTCGACAAAGTGCCACATCAAAGATTACTGCTTAAATTAAATGCCCATGGCATAGGAAATGGTATAATTAACTGGATAGAAAAATGGCTGATTGACAGAAGACAACGGGTAGTTGTTGATGGGTCGCTTCAAACTGGAAATCAGTTTTGAGTGGGGTACCACACGGATCAGTACTGGAACCTATATTATTCCTAATATATATCAACGATTTGGACGATGATATAACGAGCAAGGTGTTGAAATTTGCGGATGATACATGTGTTTAGAAGGATTAAAAGTGATGGAGATAGACAACATTTACAATATGATCTTGACAGGTTGATCAAATGGTCTGAAAAGTGGCAAATGTTGTTAAATTTTGGGAAATGTAAATGCCTCCACAAATGACATGGGAACGAAGATGTACAATATACAATGGGAGGTTCTGTTCTAAGTAATACTGTAAAACAGGACTTAGGGTTTACCATTAATGATGATATGAAGGTTTCAGAGCAGTGCGGAATTGCTGCTTAACAGGGAAATCAAATCCTTGGATTAATTAGGCGAAATATAGCGTATAAGAAAAAAGAACTAATAACACCGCTGTACAAAACTATAATTAGGCCTCATTTAGAATATTGTATACAAGCGTGGATTACATACCACAAGAAGGACATAGATATGCTAGAAAGAATACGGAGGAGAGCGAATAAAATAATACCAAAACTGAGTCTTAGTTATGAAATACGCCTAAAAGAATGTGGTTTAACATCATTAGAGACCAGGAGATTAAGAGAAGATCAGATAGAAGTGTTTAAAATATTGAATGGTTATGAAAATGTTAATAGAAATATTTGTTTCTAGCTAAGAAAGATAGAAAGACTAGAGGACATGAAGTTACATAATAAAGGAGCAGTGTATATTATATCATCCTCGCGCGCCAGGGGTCGCTGCTGCTGATTACGTTAGTCCCAGCCGGCTATACCCCCTGGCTGTTCTCTTTGCGAAACTCTGAACTTAAGCTCAGCCTATGAAATCGCTCACTAGATCTTTAGATGTACTCAGGTCAGGTGGTCATAATAAAACTAATGTCAACCAACCGTGGCTCATGTTACATGCAATGTTTAGGAAGTAGAAGCAATTATTCGAATACACAATACCGCTAAGCTGCTCGTGCTAATGGGCGAACGGTCATTATATATTGGGATTCCCAGAAGTCGTTTATCCGTCTTCAAATTGGGGCGGGTATTGGCGCTGTTCCCACGGGTGATGCGTCGCGACTGGCGAAGTCAATTATTAGTTTGACTCAGTAGTGAGGGACGTTAATGTCAGCAAGGGACATACATTTTCACATCCGGACAAAAGCATGACATTTGGCACAGATGACCTTGATACCATACTATTTCAGAATGTTGGTGGAAGCAACCTGAGATTTTGATGTTTCTACCATTTTCAGCAAAGTCCAAAATGGCCGCCACCCGAAATCGAAATTGCCAGATTTCTCGTTTCTAGGGATTTAGGGGGTGCTGAAGGAAGTGTTTGGTGAAGTTTTTGAATCGATTTAGGGTCAAGGTCACATGCTAGAGGTCAATGACAGTGTCAAATATTCACCAAAACACGAACAAACACCCAGTTGTGTGTCGTCACTACCAGTTCCTAGGTAATTGGTGTCCATTGTGGTGTTTACACACACCTTGGGTGGATTAATAAAGATTTGTTTTCAATTTGGGGTCAATGTGCAATGACCCCGTTGTATCGACTGGCATGGCGAGTGGGATCTCTAAGTGTATCATTGGGTTTTCTTGTACCCAAAGTTATTTATGAGTTACCAACATGAGCAAAATGCAGTCACGATCACTGATCTTGATAACATCGACCAGCACAACCTATCAAAGGAGGAGCTGCTTCACGGAGCGCTGATCACCGTTACCTACCACGTGTCACAAGAAAATCAGGGTGAAGCACGCGAACCGATCAGTATCGATTATATCGATCTTTCATCCAAGCCAGAACTTCCTGCATCCTATTCAGTCGTTTCTCCTGCACAAATTGATGCAAAAGCGGATGTCCTGCTTTCGTGCACTGAGCATCTTGTGCGGCCTCGTCAAGAGAGAATTTTGGGTGCACTGTTGAAGGACGATGCTCGGATCACAAAGGCGGCAGAATTTATCTTCTCGGAAAGGCGGTGACTGAGCATCTCAATCCCGCACAAACACCTGTGCAAGGCATGGATCAGCCGATATATGCCATCGGAAAACAGATAGACATCTGGTCTTTCAGAAGCTGTTTCATCGCCAGCTCCCGTCCATCATTTCAAGCGGACGAGGTATGTCCACCAAGTGTTCTAGCTCGCTTGCAGCATCTTGAAGCTTGAAGCTTTCGAGGCCCATCAATCATCATAGGGTCCGTGTCAAAAGGAGAGTTGGGATGTTGCAATGAGGAGTTCATCTCAGCAGTTCTCTTTCTGGTCTCTAGTGCAGGATCTGGAGATGCTGCAGTGTCGCTTCGTACTTTATCTCGGAGAGGGTGATTTTGACCTATATTTGCTGGTTATCGATGAACTCTGAGGGTGGCTGTCCATCTTTGACCAGACCCGTTACTCACAGTGGTTTCCAGTTGACGTGAAGGACATGGCTGAGCTGGGGCAGAAGCACCTTAATGCCCTAGAAGAGTTCCGCAAAGGCAACTTTGTCGTATAAAAGAGTGATAAGAAGTTTTTGCTCATCCCCAAGGACCATATCCACGAACAAACAACCAAGCTCTGTAAAACACGTTTCAGGAGTTGCCAACCTCTTTGAAATGCCAGTGACAATGGATGAGCTTGTGATGGCACTAAATGAGAAGCTGTAAGCACTCGCTGCTTTCGAGAACGCTGCTGATATCGGTGCAAATGCGCAACCTCTCGGTCATCACGAAGAGGGTCACAGCCTGCAAATGACATTCACCAAGGTTGTCCTCTCAGTTCTCAATGTTCTACGACCGAAAAATCCTTTCTTACAACAAAATGGTCCAGATTTTTTCAAGCTCCATACATGAGAGGTCATGCTCTGCAATGTGTACGAAAGAGGCAAGGATCTCCAAGAAGTTTTCATTAGTGAGCGCCTGAAGAAAGGTAAGGTTTCCATCACAGACACCATCAAGAGGTCAGCTCTCCAGACGTTTGCAAGACGCACATATGAAACAAAAAACAGGAAAAAGTCAGTGCATTGAAAAAAGTTATCTCACGGGTGCCTCATCTTTTCCTGTCGCCACAGTCCCGGTCAGATTTCGACTTGGACAATTTCTTCAAGTTTGAAATCTAAAGAGAGCCACCATCTTTGTCTGACCAGGGAAAGCTCAGGTCCGGCACACAATCTGATATTCTGCACTGTCTGACTATCCCACAACTTACATCTACAGATGATGTTACGGTGGAGGTGTTGGATGCCCCAGCTGTGGTTCACATGGTCCGCCCAACCAACGCCGCTAACTTCGATCAATATGTTGTGCGTCATTTCATGTCCTTCATTTCCAGCTCTCTCTCAAGTTTAATATCGCGACTCGACATCATATGGGACACCTACTCTGATGACAACCTCAAAGCCCAGGCTCAGGCTAAACGACGTACCCTTGGCGTGACAACCATCGTCGAAGGCTCTACACCTGTCCCTCGTGACTGGAACAAGTTCCTGGCAAATTCAGAAAACAAGGTTCAGCTGTTTAGGTTCCTTTCAAAAGCTGTTATTGAGGCATCGTCTCAGCTCACCAATGTTATGGTTTGCTCCACGTATGACGATCTCGTCCTGGTGAATACCTCTCACAGCCAATCGGCAGCTGCCTTGGGCACGATCATGCCATACAATCACCAGGAGGCCGATAACAGGATATTTCTGCATATCTCACACGCAGCACAACAAGGTCACTCAAAGGCTTTCATCCGCGATATTTTCATAATTCCTGTTGGCCAGTTTGGCAGCCTTAGCTTGATGGAGTTGTGGATAGGCTTTGAAACTGGAAAAGCTTTTCAGCCCATCCCCGTTCATGCAATTACCCAAAGACTTGGTCCTGAGAAGTCGCTCACGCTTCCACTGTTCCATTCCTTCACCGGGTGTGATACGACGTCATCTTGCCTTGGCATCGGTACGAAAACTGCCTGGGCAGCATGGCAGGCATACCCAGACCTTACTGAAACACTACTTGCTTTTTCCGACGACCCTAGACTCCTGACACTCGACTCCATCCACATGGCACGCCCTGAACGCTGGACTGTTATCATGTACTGCAAGAGCAGCGGGTGCTCAAGAGTGAATGATGCCAGACGTCAACACTTCACGCATGGTACTAGGACGCTCGGCCACATCCCCCCCACACAGGAAGCTCTGCTTCAGCATGCAAGACGAGCTCTGCACCAGGCGGGTTATATCTGGAGACAAGCAAGGCAACGACACCAAGATGTTCCATATGCTTCAGCGTAGGGTTGGATGCAAGACGTGAAAACGAAAGTCTGGGCACCATTCTGGACAGTGCAAGCCGACGCAAGCAAAGCGTGTTCCCTCTTTCACCACTGTGAGTGTGAAAAAGCCTGCAGAGGAAACTGCAAATGTGCCAGGACAGGTATCAATTGCACTATTCTTTGTCACTGTGAAGGTGGATGCATCAACAACTATGGACTGTAAATAATAAAATATATCATGTATGCAAAACGTCTTGCTGGCGAGAAGGATTTTGATGCGATCCAGCAAGTTGATTGCCTGTAAGTAGTACGTACACGTGTAACTGGTGGTGCCTAAGCCCTATGTCATGGTCTTAAGGATATTCCTTTCACTGATTTGAAATAAACTTTACGTTTTCCACTAGAGTATATTTATATTTACACTTTATATATTCCACAAACAATATCATGCTGTGATATCCACTGCCATATTCCGTGAAAGACCCAATGTCATATACACGTAGCTTTGATAAACAGCAAAGCAATAAAAATCATACTGACCTTGATCCCGAACATGGAACCATGCCCCCAATATAGATGGAACGATCTCATCGATGGACTAAGGATACATGAAGATCCCATGAAAGACATCAAGATAATAATAATTGTACTGGAGGATACCATAGATAAAAAAGAGGAAATATTAAGAAAGTAGTGCTTTAGCGGAAATTTGACCTTCACATTGACCCATATCATGTGACCTTGACCCTAAATCGATTAAAAAACTTCACCAATCACTTCAGCACTCCCCAAAACCCTAGAAACGACACTAAGATCATCCAAATTGGAGCACAGGTTCCAGAGATCTGGCAATTTTTGATTTCAGGTGTCGGCCATTTTGAATTTTGCACAAAATGGCAGAAGCATCAAAATCTCAGGTTGCTTCCATAAAAATTCTGAAATAGTATGGAATCAAGTTCACCTGTGCCAAATTTCATGCTTTTGTCCAGATTTGAAAATGTGTTACTTTAACGTCCCTACTTAAGCTAACTTCCGCACTTCGCGTAGGGGATCAACCAGGGCTAGTTTTGCGAGGATGGATTAGATATACGAAAGTTCTAATTTTCGCAATGAAATGTAAATGAACGGAACATATTAACTGCTGATTGTGTGGGTGCTAAGGGTGTGAATATGTCTAAAAATAAAATCGACATATATCTCAGAAAGGCGGGATACATGTAGATATAAGGGTTGGGCTCTCGATAAGCCAAAGGGCTTCCTTGTCCTCCTGCCATCTAGAGTTATTTATCTGGATGGCGATCTTGTTAAATCTTGTTTTTTATATCCCGTTTCTTCGGAAGCGAAACGAGTTTAATACTAGTAATGTACAATTTCCAACCACAGGCACTCTGAATTGGTGAACAAGATTTAACAAGATTTAACAAGATTGCCATCCAGTGAATTAACTTTAGATGGCAGGTGGACAAGGAAGCCCTTTGGCTTATCAAGAGTCCAACCCTTTTATCTACATATATCCAGCCCTTCTGAGGTATGAGTCGATTTTATTTTTAAACATAGACACACTACTAGCACCCACACAATCATCAGATAATCTGTTCCATTCATTCATAGTCCTTTGTGAAAATGAGAACTTTCTTACGTCTAATCTACACTGCTCCTTTACTAATGTAACTTCATTTCCTCTAGTCTTTCTATCTTTCTTAACTGAACAAAAACATATTTCTATCATTATTTTCATAATCATTCAATATTTTAAACACTTATATCTGATCTCCTCTCAATTTCGTGGTCTCTAGTGTTGTTAAACCACATTCATTTAGGCGTTTTTCATAACTAAGATCCCTCAGTTTTGGTACCATTTTAGTCGCTCTCCTCTGTACTCTTTCTAGCATATCTACGCCCACGCTTGTATACAATATTCTAAATGAGGCCTAACTATTGTTTTGTATAGCGGTATTATTAGTTCTTTTTTTGTATGCTATATTTCGCCTAATCAATCCAAGGATTTGATTTCCTTTTGAAGCTGCAATTCCACACAGCACTGAAACCTTCATGTCAGCACTAATTGTCAGCCCTAAGTTTTTTCTTTTACAGTAGTACTTAGTACAGTTCCCCCATTGTATATTCTACATATTCGTTCCCATGTCCTGTGTGAAGGCATTTACATTTCAAAAAATTGAACAACATTTGCCACTTTTCAGACGATTTGATCAACCTATCAAGATCATCTTATTAATGCTGTTTACCTCCATCACTTTTAATCCTTCTAAACACGTTTGTATCATCTGCAAATTTCAAAACCTTGCTAGCTATATCATCGTCCAAATCGTTTATATATATTAAGAATAATATAGGTCCCAGTACTGATCCCTGTGGAACCCCACTCAAAACTGATGTCCAGTTTGAAGCCTCCATATCAACAACTACCCGTTGTCTTCTGTCAATCAGCCATTTTTCTATCCAGTTAATTATACCATTTCCTATGCCATGGGCCTTTAGTTTAAGCAGTAATCTTTGATGTGGCACTTTGTCGAAAGCTTTTTGAAAATCTAAGTAGATGATGTATACTGGTGATCCATCATCTACCCACTCAGTGATATCTTCCAAAAAACATAACATATTTGTTATGACCTCGCTTTTAGAAACCCATGTTAAGATGACTTTTTTCAAGTTATGATTAACAAGAAAATCCACCATGTGATCTTTAATTAGTCTTTCTAATAACTTACAAATCACCGATGTTAAACTAACTGGTCTATAATTATTTGACTTCTTTCTAGAACCTTTTTTAAATAACGGTATAATGTTTGCTTCTTTCCATTCTAAAGGAACCACTCCCTCTTCTAATGACAAGTTCAAAACTGTTGCAAGCGGTATGCTAATTTGTTCTACAATTTCCAATAGTAGTTTGGGTGGAATACAATCCATTCCAGGTCATTTATTATCCTTCATAGCCCTAATTTTCTTAGCTACCTTTTCTGGGGTTAACTGCCTTAAATAGTCTGATTCTGCCCGCTTGAACTTAGCCTCTGGTAATGGCAGTGAACTAGTGACTTATCTTGTAAACACTGAACTAAAATACTCATTCAGGTCTTCTGCCATTAAGAATCCTTCTGATATTATATTTCTAGCACTATCTTCTAGAGAACCGACCTTATCCTAAACTTTCTGTTTGCATCGAACATACGCATAAAAACTCTTGCAGTCATGTTTTATATTACAAGCTAATTTATGTTGATAGCTTATCTTTGAATTTCTAATTTCAGCTGTAGCTTGGTTTAGTGCTTCTTTATAAATGTTGTAGTCTTCTTCATTTCCAGAACGTCTATATGGCTTCCACATCATTTGTTTATACTTAATTTTTCTAATGGCTTCTTTCGATAAATGTTTCTTTTTGGACCGTTTCCCGCATTTTTAAGGGAACAAATTTGAAGATGATGCATTCAATTTCACTCGTTAAGATATGCAAGCATTCTGTTGCTGTCTTATTCTTCAGTGTGTTATTCCAGTCTATCTTTGCTAAATATTTCCTTATGTTCTTATATTTTCCTTTGCGGAAATTTATCCTGTACTGCTTTTTACTATTCCTTTCTAATTTTACTTTGATGGTAAAATGTATCCGGTTGTGACACTATTCCCCAGTGGCTCACATATCCTGACATTGTCAACTAATTCATTCTGTGAGGACAAAACTAAGTATAACACTTTCTCTCCCCTAGTTGGTTCTAGCACATGTTGAGAAAGGAAACTTTCTTGTCCTAAAACTAAAAACTTGTGGTCCTCACTACCCATACGCTGCAGAGATTTCCATTTTATATGCCCATGGTTAAAATCCCCCATAATAACACAGTCCCGTTTGCTCACTTCCCTTATAGCGTTTTGTATTTTTTCATTCTCTTCTATGCTTATGTTTGGACTTCGATAAACTAATCCAACCGTTAACGTTGAGTTTCCTGTAACTATGTTACACCAAACAGCTTCTTCGCAATCTGCTTCTCTGTCTAATTTTATTTCATAAGACTGGATAGATTCTTTAATATATAGAATAACTCCACCTCCCCTTCTTCCTATTCTATCTTTCCTAAACATTACATATCCTGTCAGTCCCAATTCGGCATCTGATATATCGGTGGTTGCCCATGATTCGGTTATACCTATTATGTGAGGGTCAATATCTTCTACCATAATGTTTAGTTAATTTCTTTTGTTTACTATACTCCTTCCATTTAAACAAACACATTTATACCCAGCTTCAGAAGAGTTGTCCAGACTTTTATTTGCTGATTTATTTGTGCTGTCTTTATCTATGCCTTCATTTTCAGGCTTTTCTGAGAGTCCCCCCTGCGAATCTAGTTTAAATAGATGCAAACTGTCCCACTGTCAGCAGATCGTAGCAGGTTCACTGAGAAAACTGCTGCCCCCTTTCCACTAAGATGGAGGCCATCTCTCGTGTACATATCTTCCCTCCCAACAAAGTATCCACATAAATATGTGAATCCCACCCCCTCTTCTTCACACATCTGCTCAACTAGTGCGTTGATCGCCATCCTCTTACAGTTTCTATATGTTGCCCCCATTCCTCCCATTACTGGCAAAATTCCTGACAGAACAACCTGTTCCACTCTTGTCTTCTTTAGCTTCCTCATTAGATGTCTGTAATTCTGGACTATCCCAGTTGTTCCCTCCTTGTATGCATTGTTTGTCCCTACGTGTATTAGTATAGACCCTCCCTTGCCATGCCCCAATACCTTCTCTACCCTTTCGGTCACATGCTCTATTCTAGCCCCCGGTAGACATACAACAATGTCCTTCCCCTCGCATATAGTCTTGTCTGTTTTTCTCAGAATTGAATCGCCCATAAACACTCTCTCTTTTCTCCTTGCCACCTCAATCACTGCCTCGAATATATCTGGTTGTTGTCTTTTCCTCTTGTCGTCTTCTCTCCTGTCACATTCTCTTCCATTCCCTTCTTTCCTGTCGCGTTTTCTCTTGTCCCCTTTCCTCCTGTCATCTTCTCTTCTAGCACATTTACTCTCACTTCCTTTCGTCCTTTCATCTTTCCTCCCATCATATTTTCTTCTCTCCTCTCCCGTCCCTTTTCTCCGGCTACCTCCTTCACTACGGTCACTTTCTCCCCTGTCACCTTCACGCCTGTCATGTTTTCTGTTTTTTGCTGAACACTCTGTCTTCTTCCACCAGTCTTCTGTCTCACAGTCTTACCAACTGCCTCTGTGTTATCTACCTCTTCACCACCTGTATCGTTGTCGCGTCTCTCCTCGTTCTCTACAGTCTGACTACTGACCCGTTTTCTTTTCCTCTGCTGAACACTTTTCCTCCGTCCCTCTGTCTTCTCAATTTCTTGTTCCTTCACACCGGTCACCTTCCCTCCTCTCAGTCTCCTTTCTTCAGTCTCCGTGTCACAACACTGCTCCTTCTGTGTTGTAGAATTCTCAACTCTCTCCGCGTCATCCCTGTCTGCTCCATCTATTTCTATGTTGTGTCTCACCTCCATCTCCTTCACTATATCCATCAACTTACACACCTCCTTCATCAGACATTCCACCCTCAAACACCCCATACACCGAAAGATGAATCCGTCATCTTTGGACTCTGCCCATGATTTTGGATAGTCAGACAACGCAAAATCCACCCAGCTCTGGCAGTCGTTGCAAACTAAGTATCGTTTTGCTCTGAGGTGCCGCTTGCATGGTGCCTTATCAGAATCTATTTATGTTCAAAATAGTTTTTATATAGTCTTTGAAAAGACTTTTCTGTGTACAATTTATACCAGCTTGTTTAGGCTGTAGTTAGTTATGTTTGTTAACACACAGTGACACACCGTGCCTTACCTAGTTACGATGTCGATGACAATGTATTCAAGTTAGGCTTAGATACAAGGTAGTCTTTGCACTGTTTCCTGTGTACTAATATACACTTTAAAATGTTGTTATTTCAGGTTTTAATTACTCATCTAACGACATCGATTATCTCAAATAACGCTATTATATTGTCGTTCACGTTACGTTAACTTCGTCAGTGACCTACTTTGTAAACAACGTTCCGATTACATTAACGTCCCCAATTATCGCTCGCAAATCGCCTACTTTTAATCTACCCTAGATTACTCCCTCTAGCTAACTTTAAAAAAAAATGCTTCATATATATATATATATATATATAATTACGTTATGTATGCTATACACTCAACAATATCACTTATCTTGATCAAATATCCTTATATTTTCGCAAGTTTGCTGCACCAAATTCAAACCAATTCACCACCGGAAGTTCCCCTGCAACCTGAAAAGATGACGCGACTAAGTGGCTCCACCTTGCATAGTGTTGGTGACGTTCAGCATGTAACGCACGGCTGTCGCACGCTCTTATTTGTAGAACTTAATTGACAAGACTGGCAGTTTGTATTATTTGTTGATAACGTAGCGTGTTTATATATGCATGTTAGTTAAATGAGGAGAAATTTGCCGACTCTAACTGGTCGATGTCATGGCTAGGTCAGGAGAAAAAACATCGCTCCGGCCTAACGCCCAACTCGTCATGAGCAAGAAATCGGCCATCGGGATATTGGGGATTTCGTTAGAATCCACCAATGTGAGAATATTAACGTTAAAATGCTGATTACATTTGCAAATGATTTGTTTATGTTAACTATTTTAGGAGGGTAACACCAATATGTTAAATTTGTTCCCTTTAATCTTTGTTGATATTATATATAAGAGGTATTATACATGCATAAATGTACATGTACAATGTACTGTCAGGAGAAACTGACCAACACAGAATAAGTTATTGTACGTGTGTGCGTGTGTGAGCGTGCATTTGTGTGTGTTTGAATATGTATGGGTGATGTTCTTGCGTATTTTTTTTATAATGTCTAGGTGTGTTTAACAGGATATAATACGTTATATTCATATTTCTTAATAACTACAATGTTGCCCTTGATACCCCATAGCTATTTACGCACAATAATTAATACATGTAACTACGCACAAACAACAGTTCGGAGCCGTTCGATTCAGTTAGCTAATCTAGCGGTTACCAAAATATCACGTCCCATAATAGATGAACCACTTGGTGGTTGTGCCAGTCTTGTCTGTGGAGAGACTGTGAGACTTGATAGGCTTACGCAATTGACTCCCTTGTCACTCGCTGGAGTTATCTGGCGGTCATTATTTGTAAGCGGAGGAGCATAGCAAGCACAACACTCTACATATATTAGGATATATGTTACATGTTACACATATGACGCATCACACAGACCTATGTTCATACACAACACCACATTGAAAATAGAAAAACCGATGTACTGCATGTTTTCCCTTGGGGCAGCGTAAGTGCATAAATAATACTAGTAGAAATGTCATATTAATGGGTGTTTTAATATTCGCATTATTAAAACTTAAACGTTCAGTGTAGACAACGGAAAATGGCACCTACGGAATACTGTCCTGTTGTATTCAGTTCCCCAGAGTAGGACCTTACTAAATACAATTAACAAACACCTGCCGTAAGAATACCAGATGGGAAAGGTTTCTACAAAAATAGAACAAAAACAAAGCGTACATTATTAGTTGTTAAATTGCAAACTTCCTTAATCAGATGCCGTCACTTTATAAAATGTAGTTACTCTGGGTTTTTAGAGAGATCTCAATCGAGTGGGAAAACCACGCCTGGTTGCTCATAACCATTCAATAAAAGCAACGCGTTGACACATCGTATCGGACGTATGTTGAATAGCAGCACGTTTAGTAAGACAGATAGTGTATATCGACTACGTATGTTTTCCTTGCCTGTCAGAACTAACGATTGACATGTAGATAACATAGAAATGGTATCTTGGATGATGTGTGCTCGGATCTGGAGCAGTGTTCGTTGTTAGGTTCGGAAAAGAACTATAGCTCGTAGCGCAGCGGTATCGGGTCTAAGGCAGACACTGTCATGTGACAAAGTCGTGTTTTATATTTAGCGCTGAAAACAGTCTTTAGAGCTATATTAATGGGCACTACGAGTCTAACCAAGACATAATAGTTGGCTTAATGCAAGAGATCGTGTACCAAAAACGGTGTGGCTTGTAAAGGGAATGCATTGCGAAATATAAATATAATTGTGCTAGCGTATGTGTGTATGTTTTTATGCTGAAGGTTTCCTGCTACACAATTTGTATCTCGGTCGCGTCACTTTCAAGGATAATTCTACGCGGTCCCACGATAGAAAAGCAATGATTTACTGTTTCGAACTTCCTATAGCGTGTCTATTACGTTTTACGTTGTGAACAACTGGTTTATAACGTAAAACGAAAATTTGCAACAATCGTAGAAAACACGCGCTCGCTGCGAAAACTTTGGGAAACCGACCCTGCATTTCGTTATGTATGTTTGACGTGCGCATACAATGCGAGCGCGTTATAATAGTTACGTAATGATGTTATTTAAAAAAAAGTTGAGTATTGCTATCTGGCTATCACGTATAGACTACCAAATTACCCAACATGGGGGCGGGGATTTTTGCTTGATCAATATTAGTAATGCAATAAAGTCATTATGGCGCAGCAGCATATTAGACCAGTTACCCATATATCCATAGGTGCAGGTGTAGGTGCACATTTTAAGTTGACATTGGCGTGGGTGCTGCTGGGCGAAGCGACGATACTTTTCCGAATCACAGCCCAAATGTGATGCACTCATTTGACACCTACAAATTAATCTGCCTAGCAAGCAATCTTCGTATTTGTCGCTAAGCGCGCTAGCTGCGACTATATGACGGTGTGTTTGTACTTTATACAATAAAATAGCCAAATGGCCCGACATGATGTTTTGACATCTAGCGACATTTGAAGATTACTTAAGAGTCGATATAAAAATCGACTAGTGTAGTGCTTGCTTATGTGACCAATCCGTGGTTTTTGTCGTCGCCGAAGCCGCCGCCGCCGCCGTTAGAAAGACGCCTATTGACGAACACCCTGTCAAAAACGTTATCGTGTTTGTATGTTGTATATCTGATGACCTTATCGACTTTACTGATGCAATCGCAAACAACAGGCGTGCCTGAAAGACTGAGTGATGTATCGGAGAGCCAAGCTGGGCTGGAAAATATCTTGTCTACCTGTGGTTTGTTAACATTCATAATTCAGTTGGTTAATTTGGCATTTGGGTGTTTAGAGCAGGGGCCAGCAACCTTTTGGATTGGGGAGACATATAAGTGACTTGGACTATGTCAGCGGGCCACACATTTCAGGTGGTCCTATTAGGAATGGGATGGGTGCATCCCACCTACCCCCCGTTCAAGGGAAAATAGTTGCGTTCGCGGTCTCAAGGGGAGCAGTTTGTTTTTGGTAGTCTGAAGAAGGTGGATACAGTTGGAGGTATGAACAAGGGTGTGTATTGACTAGTGTAAAGAACGATGCGATTACTGCACCCTGTGCCCCATATCGGTAACAGACATGTTCTTCCACCGGGTCATCTAGTGTCCGTCTGTCTGTTAGCTTCGTTCTGGTTTTTTAATTTACCAAATTCATCTTCGAAAATTTACCAAATTCATCTTGGCACTTGTAACACGCGAAAGTTACAAGTGCCAAACAGACGAACAAACAGTTCGTTGAGCTTCATCTGCATATGAAACGACCCGTCGTCGACTTCCACCTGGAACAGGTTGGAATATCCGGGCAACTCCTGACTGCGAGTCCTGAGATTGCTAAAACATTCATCACTCTGAACAGTACGCACATGTCTGAAATGTCAGGGTGTCTGCTGGTGAGGTAATAAGACGTGTACATTGCTTACGTTCTGCAGTAGTGTCTCCCACAGTAGCTTTGTGTTTTCGAGAGTGGAAACTAACTGGAAAATCTCATGAAGTGCGAAATGATGTCGACAGAAAAGAAAAATCACACAACAGTGTGGAGTCAGCGAATTCCGATAAATGTGTACACTCTGATCCGTGAACAAGCGAATCCCGTATTTCAGCTCGTACACGCGGCGCAACATGGCATCTCAAATCATCTAGCGTACTTCGGAGAAGTCGATGTCTTAATATTGTGCATTTATATATGCAAGAATATGTTGAACTTGCCGGTGATTTAGGTCATGAGAACGAATGTAGTTCACATACTTCACAATAATGCTCAATAGGTTTGGCATTTTCATTTACTTGCCAACTTACTTGGCTTTCTTGGTGGATGACGCAGTAGATGAAGCAGAAGTTTCTGCCACCCGTGGAAGGTGCATCAACTGTCGTCAGTTGGTCCGCGGGCCGGAGGTTGCCGATCTTTGGTTTAGAGAATGGAGTTCTACCTCAGTCAAGTTTTGTCCATGTCAAGACATAGGCAACGTAGGGTGAACAAAATTGGCCAAGTTTCGATATAGAGGCCGAACCAGCAGCGAACCACCGCCCGGCGGCACCAGGATTCGGACCCCTGTACTTCTGAACGACAGTCGAACACTGTGACCGCTCGACCACTGTACCCCAAAGCTGTTAAACTTACAAATCAGTTTATAACTTGATGACTGTAGACTATTGTAGCTGTATTATATATTTTCACAGTTGATCGAAAAGTAGAACTTGGTAAAGTTCTGCTGTGCCTTTCCTCATCAAGCAAACATGGCAAACGATTAATTAAACCGTAGCGTATGTTTATATTAACTTATTAATATGCCACTGCCCCCAAGCAGGTATACATCGACTGAAACGTAATAAACTATCACCAAATACGGAGGCATGAACATTTTCGATAGGTGAGTTTTATGCACACCTAGATGGTATATGGGTCAAATGTGTTTTTATGCATTTTAACACATACGACCGTGAAAGTAAATCAAACAAAAGTGGAATGTTTTTTCATTGTTTTATTCAATCAAAAAATGTAAGGGTGTACACACATAAGAGATAAATGCAGTGTCCATTATATATATATATATATATATATATATATATATAAGGATGGGAGTAGAACGTGCAAGCACTCGTTTCCGTTGTTATACGGAAACAATTGCTACTGCATTTTTCTTGTACAATGCCATTATTGTTATTTGGCGTGGATTGATTTCAACGAGACTGTAACGCTATAATATAACGTTTTCGCCCAATAAAAAAATAGCTTCTGTTTGTGATCTAAGCAGCGACTGAAATGTTCACTTTGCCAGGGGTGTTCGCTCTGGTTTGATCTCCCCGAATTAGTTTTGAGTATATATCCGATTTTCGCAAAATCGTTCGAACTTCCTATGTTTCGGAAATATCGGCTGTGTTGGGGAATTGTTTGTGCGGATTTCGTTGTTACCAATGTGTGCACAAATTAAGTGGCGCCAGATGCATCACATTATCGCAGTGCCAGCGCAACTCCACACCACATATATATTAAGTGGACCAGGTAGAAATTGACTAAGATTTGTCGGGACTAGTTGTGTAATGATCAGGTGTAGTGATCAGGAACCTTACCGGCAACATGTTTTTCAAATTAAAAAGCTATGCAATCACGGGACTCGTTATCGAAGTGCAGACACGACATTCAACACAGTTTTTTTCAGCATGGAGTAAGCCCCTATAATTTGATAAACCGATTGAAACGTGTTCAAACGTTCCAACTAATAACCTTTTTACAATTACAATAATAAGCGAAATTGTTCTTCAGTATGTTTCGAATGTGACAAATGGAAATAAAGCAGTTGATTAGGTCATATATTGCCAATACTAATACCATATTAACTGCTACAGATCAAGACTATGTAGCAACTGAGCTCACAAAAGGATCGTTCATATTGTGTCATAACCGGCTTGCATAACTATACACAATTTGGAAAAGTATTGAGATGTTAGAGTATTAATATAGTTGGAGGTAGGAGGTTCTATATCATAATTGTTACGATATTTTAATGAGATAAATGTTGTTGTTGTAGACGACCCCCAAATGTGCGTTACGCCTGCCGTATGTTTCCTGGTAACTAACTTGGTAGTTTATTGATTTTAGAGAAGACTGGTTTGGCTGAGGACCAATTTGCTATAGAAAGGAATTGGCATTGAACATAATTTGTAGTAAACTGATGTGTTTGCAAACCGACAAGGTTTGGCATTGTACATAATTAGTAGCAAACTGAACTGGTATTGAACTGGCGAGGCAAAGGAACATCGTTGTAGGGCGCCGACAAAGTAGTGGATTGACTTTGCAGTAGCCTAACTTGATAATGGACTCAGCCGAGAGTGTGGTAGAGGACTCAAATGGTAGAGGAGAGACTTCGTAGAGGACCGATTTTGTAGAGGACTAACCTGGATGAGGACTGATGTGTTACATGATTGATTTGGTGGTGGACTCGCTTGGTAGATACCTAGCGTGAATTGACTTGTGAGAGGATTGAATGGTAGATGACCGACGTAGCAAACAATAAATTAGTAGACAACTGACATGTTTAGTAGAACATGAACATGATAAATGACTGTCTTTATAAGTGACTGTACTGCTAAAAATGTACCGGATATAATCGGTAGAAGACTCACTTGCAAAAATTGACCGGACATATTCGGTAGAAAACTCACATGGTAGAAGACTGAAGTAATAATTGACTGAATTGATAAACTAATAACTTGATAGAGGATTTTTGGTAGAAGACTGATTTGTCAAAAGCCTGACTCGATAGAAGACTGATTTGTTAACTGCTTGTTTTTTGTAGTGAATCAACTCATAGAAGGCTGATTTTGCAGCATTATAGTAGGGACGTTGTGTAAGGAGTGTTGCTTGGAACACAGTACATAAATATAAATACATTAGTAGGTGTGTGCTGTATCAAAACAACACCTTACGTTGCTGTCGTGTTCTAGTAAAATAGAGGTACTAGTCCAAACGGACATATGTATGGTTCATAATTAAGCAGGAATTAAATATAACAACGTTTAAATCGGTAAATTATTATGCAACGTTAAACGCGATCCATCTTTGTATTCGCCTAATCTCTTTGCTACAGTGTAGTCAAACATGATTAATTGTATGTTGTTACAAATGCACTGCGACAATTCGACAAAAGCCAACAGCTTGCGAATATGCGAATCTTTGCTACAGTGTCGTGAAACATGATTAGTTGTATGGTGTTCCAGATAAAAAGCGAGAAGCCGACAAAAGCCGACACAATGCGAGTAGATAATGCGAGTAGATACAGATATTCACCCATGCGTAGCCAACTAATCACGACTGAACACTGAAGTGAGGGGAAATCCCCGCAGTATTTTAAAGCCCGTCAGCAGCGATAACTGCCAAGACAGTTGGAGAGGGTTATACGTTTGGCTGACTGCCAGAAACAAAGTCGTCATCATGCACGCGTGTTTTTGTGTAGCTCACCAAAACTAATACTACCCAGTTGTTTTATGTTATAACTGTATTTGCGTCGGAGCGTATGTGTGTGTGCGCAATTTCATATTTTTTACTGTGTCCAGAGAAGACGGAGGTCATTGTACAATTGTGGTCGAAGCTTTGACAGTTGAGGTCGCACTATTTATACGACTTAATTATCTTAGAGCTGGTTGGTCCATTTCACACGGTTCTATAAGTGAACGATCTGCAACTAAGAACACAGTAAGTGCAGCGTAGGTCAATGGCAGGAATCCCAACATGGCAGATCATTAGTAATCCTTGTTTACGAAGCATGTATAAATACATTGCTATTGAAGGGAGAATAGGGGAGATCATGTAATCTTTTGAAACTCGGTGAACAGATTAGTTCTACTCCAGCCGCCTACGGCTCTGTTAGTTTGCAACACATCAATGATCGCGGCATCGTGTTTCTATGACACAAAGAAGCGATATGGTGACTTCATTGATGTTGGAAGCAAACTGCCGTCCCAGCATGCTGTCAGATTATCACGCTAGTCTAACATTCTGCATATAAAATGGTTGGCAGCTTGTAACACAAAAACCCTACGAAACTTTTTCTGAGCACTTTTCTCGGCCTTGGCCGTCCGTCTAAGAAGGGAGATGGGTGCTGTTGGAGATTTTTGTCGATGATGTTTCTCAGTTATGGCCGGCTCATCTGCTGCTCTCCGACATCACATCGAAAGACTTGGCTGTTGATCTATTACAACATGATGTAGTTTCAGCAAGGAGGTTGTAAATCCGATGAAGCTGATCATAAATATCTACACAATTCACAAAACATTGGGTGGACGAATATGGTAATGACATTACTTTATAAAAGACCGAACATCAACACTTACGATGTGAATTGAACATTACTTTTGTAAGAAACATAATTGTATGGCTGTGAAAATATTATACATTTTATGAATTAATATTTCCTAATTTGCTATTACAAATATCAAAATAATAAACTAATAATACTTATCATCCTTAGGAATGGTGCATTATTAACAATTCAGATGTGCAGTTTATAAATTAGGTGTAGCGACACATGAGGCTTAAAATGCGATATACCAATAACATGAATCGATCGTGGTACACGTCCAATGCCTTGGTGTACGGTGTTGCAAATGTTAAGTATGTATACGACGTTATATGCAAAGGCCGTCAACCATTAAAGGCGACAGCCAGCGATGAGAAGAACATGTACACAAAGCGTACCATAACAACCCAGACAGAATGTTAAAAGGACGGGACGTTCCCGCACTGTCTTGAAGTGTGTCAATAGCGTGAATTGCGAAGACAGTTGGTACAATTATATGCTTAGCTGAATGTCAAATTCAAAGGATTCTTCATATATGTGTTGCACAACAATTAGTACCCAGCGGTTTTACATGTGCGTGCGCGTGTCTTTGTGTGTGCGCGCGTGTGTTTAATACGTAATATTACGTACTAAAATGTCACCCCCCCCCAAATCCATCTACTTTTTGTATTATCATTGTTATCGATAGAAAGGAATTTAGGTCTAGGAATCAAAGTGCAATCAATAAAGGGTTAAACCTTTAGCGGACTGTGTTAATTTTTATTGCGGTCGAAGCTTTGACGGTTGAAATATCACAGTGTCTAGCGGAGGTTGTTATTTGATGACATGTTGGTTCAGTTCAGATGACTCTATGAACTAACGCCCTTCAATTAGTATAATTCCACCATATGCAATAACAGGCATGGCGCAGCTGAAAGACCACAAAGTTGTAATTCCGAAATGTGAGCGCATACGGTGCTATTGAATGGCAGAACAAGGGGAGGTCAAGTAATTTGTCGAAACGCAGTGACTAGTTAAGTTCTACACTAGCCAACTGTGGCGCAGTTATTTTAGTAGAACGTTAAATACCGGTGGAGACAAAGACAGCTGAAAGTCTGCATGACACATACTAACTATAATAATATCATAATATCTTTGTTTCATTCAAAATACCTACGACAAAACGGAAAATGGAAGACAAGTATCTAGTCCAGTATGTCCCATAATTCAGGGAGAAAGTGGAAAGCAACAACAACGAAAAACAAACAACAATGGAACTTGGATGTTGAACCAGATATACAATTTTAGTACATGCAGCTTAGTCACCAGCTAAGTAGGTTTTTCAGTTATATTTTCAAACTGCTATAATACAAAAAATATGCAAAATCTGAAAATTATAAATAAATCTATATGTTTACATCTATAATATATATTCAGAATAGTAAGTAAGTTATACCATCTTATTTAATAATAATAATAATAATGACAAACTTCTATAGCGCCTAAATCCCCAGGAATCTGAGCTCAGAGACGCAACATAAAAGAATCATAGGGCGAATTCGTTATCAGGGACAAGCAAGAGTCGTCATTAGAGCAAGGGACCTCCGAAGGTTAGGGTAGGAATGCAATTTCAAATCAAAAAGTCTTTAGTTTTTTTTACGAAAGGTATTTATAGTCTTAGATGATTTTAAAGCGATAGGGAGTTGATTCCATATTTTGGGTGCAGCTACAGAAAAAGCACGTTTGCCGATATTAAGCTTGGTTTTCGGAACAAAAAGTCGATGTTATGATGACTCTTACTGATAAACATCAGTCAACTATACTACAAGAAGGGCGAAATGCATTGTTTATGTATAGTGTGCAACGATTTGGAAGGTATTCCTGCACGCACACACTCGTGTCTCTCTTTTGCCTTAGGTATAATTCCCCAGTCCGCCCCGCAAGATGCAGTGCTATATATTACTGTTGCAGCATTACTCGGTTTTCGATATCTCAGTTCCAAGAGAGAACATCATTCGTCCACACCACCAAGGAAGTTTTACTGATATTATATATACATGTATTACCAACCGTACCGATATGTCGACTAATTATTGTTATTAGGCGCTGGAATTATTTCAACGAGTCTGTAATGTTATAATTAAAATTAATGTTTTCGCCTAATAAAAATAGCTTGTGTTTGTGATCTAAGCAACGACTTAAATGTTCTCTTTGCCCGGAGTGTCCGCTCTGCCTCGATCTCCCCTTAGTAGTTTTTATTAGATATCCGATTTTCGCAAAATCGTTCGAACTTCCTATGTTTCGGGTATATCGGCTGTGTTGGAGAATTGTTCGTGTGGAATTTCTTTATCAGCAGTGGGTGCACACATTCAGTGGCGCCGGATGCATCGTACTATCGCAGCACAACTCCATACCACATAATTAGCTATATCGCTTAAGTGGACCAGGAAGAAATTGACAAAGATCAGTCGGGACTGACTGTGTAGTGATCGCGTGTAGTGACCAGGAACATTACCGACACAATTTTGTTTAATTAAAGAGCTTTGCAATCATGGGACTTGTTATCGAATTGCAGATACGCCATTCAACACAGTGTTATTCACTATGGAGTAAGCCCCTATAATTTGATAAACCGATTGAAACGTACTCAAACGTGGGAAATATAGCAGACGTTTATCGAAATACAAGTGCGTCAGCCTGATGTCATATCTTGATAGCGGCATTATTTTCACAACAGACGTTTGTTTGCGTGTAATACTAAAGTACGATGCGTAGCGCTGTAATTATGTTAATTTGCTTCATTATGTTTCGAATGTGACAAATGGAAATAAACCAGTTGACTCGATCATCTATTGCCAATACTGATGCCATATTAACAGCTGCTGATCAAGAATGCATAGCAACTGAGCTCACAAAGGGATCGTTCATATTATGGCATAACCGTATTTCATACTTACAATCAATTTGGACAAATATTGATATGTTAGAGTATTAATTTAGGTGAAGGTAGCATGTTCTATATGATAATTGTTACGCTATTTCTAATGAACTAAATGCCTTAGTTGTGGACGACCCCCAATGTGCAGTACACCTACTGTATGTTTGCAGATAACTAACTTTGTATTTTATTGATTTGGGAGAAGAATGATTTGGCAGTGGACCAGTTTGCTGTAGAATCGAATTGGCAATGAGCACAATTTGTAGTAAACTGATGTGTTAGCAAACCGACAAATTTTGACATTGGACCGAATTGGTAGCAAACTGAACTGGTATTGAACTGGCGAGGCAAAGGAACATCGCTGTTGTGTGCCGACAAGGTAGTGGATTGAGTTGGCAGTAGCCTGACTTGATAAAGAACTCAGCCGCGAATGCGGTAGAGGACTTGCATGGCAGAGAAGAGTCTTGTACACGACCGATTTTGAAGAGGACTGACTTGGTAGAGGATTGATGTGTAACACGATTGATTTGGTGTGGACTCCCGTGGTATATAATTAGCTTGAAGTAACCTGTCACAGGATTCAATGTAGATGACCGATTTAGCAAACGATTGATTAGTAGTCAACTGACATGGCAAGTGACTGATTAGTAGAAAATAAACATGATAAATGACTGACTTTATAGGTGACTGTATTAGCAAAAATGTACCGGATATATTCGGTAAAAGACTCATTTGCAAAAATTGAGAGAATATATTCGGAAGAAGACTCACATGGTAGAAGACTGAAGTAAAATTGACTGACGTGATAAATTAATAACCTGATAGAGCATTCGCATGGAAAAGGACTTACTTAATAGTTGAGTGACTTAGTAGTGGACTGAATTTGTAGAAGAATGACTTGGTAGACAACCGAATGTGTGGAAGACTGATTTGGTAGACGACTGACTTGTTAGAAGACTGATTTATCAAAAGCCTGACTTGATAGAAGATTGCAGCATAATGGTACGGAAAGGTTCATTCTAATAATGTATATGTAGTAGTCCAATCGCTGAGATTGATTGTTTATAGATAAATGGGAGTGAAGTGTAACAACTAGTATGCAACGTTAAACGCGATCCACCATTGTATTCATCTAACCTCTTTACAACAGTATCGTGAAACGTGATTAACTGTATGGTGTCTCGGATAAAAAGCGACAAGCCGTCAAAAAGCCGACAGCATGCGAATAGGTGCAGCAATTCACACATGCATAGCCAACCAGTCACGACTGAACGCTTAAAGGGTGGGGAAATCCCTGCAGTATTTTGAAGTCCGTCAGCAGCGTTAATTACTACGCCAGTTGGAAAGGGTTATACATAGGGCTAACTGCCAGAAAACAGTCGTCTTCACTCGTTTTTCGTGTAGCTCAGCAAAATGAATACTAGCCAGTAGTTTTCTATTATAGATGCATGTGCGTCAATGCATGTGTGCGTGTGCGTGTGCGTGCGTGTACATGTGGGCGTGCATGTATGTGTACAGGCGTTTGCGTGTGTACGCTTGCGCGTTAGCGTGTGTATGTCTCCGTGTGAGTTTGTGTGTGCGTGCGTGTGTGCGTGTGTGTGTGTGTGTGTGCGTGTGTGCGTGAGCGTATGTACGTGTGTTTGTGCGCACGTTTGTGAGTGTGCGCAGGTGTGTTTGTGGTTGCTCTCGCATCCTACTAGACGTGTTTGCTGGTATGTCGCGTTTGTACATGTAGACCTCTGCCAGTTGCCATCACGCCCTGCCCTAGTAAGTGTTTAATTATCACCTCCCAGCTGGATACCTTTAAAAACCATTGACGCGTGCCTATCGACTCTATCTACTCCTGTTCTTGCTGACAGTCCAAGCGAATTGGATTATAGATATAAGTGTATTACCTTTTATAATTCCACACCTAAACGATTCAACTGATTTGCTATTACAATTGATTGAAAAAAATAATGAATTTAGCTTTGGGAACTGCTATGCAATTTCACATTTTATGACTGTGTCCAGAAAAGACGGAGGTCATTGTAGAATTGTGGTCGAACCTTTGACAGTTGAGCTCGCACTATTTATACAATTTATTTATATTAGAGCATGTTGGCGCGTTTCAACCAGTTCTATAAGTGAACGATCTGCAATTAAGAACACTGTATGGGCAGCGTAGTCCAATGGCAGCCATGCCAAACCTGACCGATCATTATTGATCCTTGTTTAAGAAGTTTGTATAAATACAGTGCTATTAAAGGGGAGAACAGGGGGAGGTTCTGTAATCTTTTGAAAAGCGGTGAACAGATAAGTTCTACTCCAGCCGCCTATGACTCTGTCAGTTGGCAAAACATTATAAATCGCAGCATCATGTTTCTATAACGAAATGAAGCGATATGGTGACATCCTTGATGTCGGAAACAAACTGTCGTCCCAGCATGCTATCAGATTGTCACGCTAGTCTAACATTCTGCATATAAAATGGTTGGCAGCTTATAACACAAAATGCCTAAGAAACTTTTTCTGAGCACTTTTCTCGGCCGCGGCCGTTCGTTTAAGAAGGGAGAGGGGCTGTTGGAGATTTTTGTCGATGCTGTTTCTTTGATATGGCCGGTTCATCCTGTTGCTCTCCGACATCACACCGAAAGACGTGGCTGTTGATCTAATACGACATGACGTAGTTTCAGCACGGAGGCTGTAAATACGATGAAGCTTATCATAAATATCTACACAATTCACAACAGGTTGGGTGGACGAATATGGTAATTAAATTTCTTGATAAAGGACCGAAAACTAACACGGAGTACGCGAATTGCACATTAATATTCTAAGATAACTAATTGTACGGTTGTGAAAAATAATTCTACATTTTATGAATTGATATGTCACAATTTGCTATAACAAATACAAAATAATAAGCTAATAATAATTATCTTACTTGCGAATGGTGCATTATTAACAAATCAGATGTGAAGTTTATGAATTAGGTGTAGCGGCACACGAGGCTTAAAAAGCGATATAGCAATAACATGACTTGATCATGGTACACGCCCAATGCCTTTGTGTACGGCGTTGCAAATTGTAAGGAAGTATATGAGGTTATATGGAAAGGCGGTCAGCAGCGATTAGAATAACATGTACCATAACAACCCAGACAGAATATTGAAAGGGCGGGACGTTCCCGTAGTGTCTTGAAGTATGTCAATAGCTTGTATTGCGAAGACAGTTGGTACAATTATATACTTGGCTGAATGTCAGTTTCAAAGACTTCATCATATATGTGTAGTACAGCAATTAGTATCCAGCGGTTTTCATGTGTAATTTTGCGTGCGTGCGCGCGCGCGTGTGTGTGCTCGCGAGTGTTTATTACGTAATATTACGTAGTGCAATGCCACACCCCAAATTCATCTACTGTTTGTATTACCATTGTCATCGATAGAAATGAACTTAGCTTTAGGAATCAAAGTGCTATTAATAAAGGGTTAATCCTTTAGAGGAGTGTGTTAATTTCTTACTGCGGTCACACATTTGACAGTTTAATTCATAGAATCTAGCCGAGGTAGTTATTTAATGTCGTGTTGGTTCAGCTCACAGGAATCTATAAATGAACGCCTTTCAAATAAGATAATCTAACCATGGTGAAATGACAGGCATGGCGCAGCTGAAATACCATACAGTGGTAAATAAGAAATGTGAACGTATACGTTGCTATTGAATGGCAGAACAAGGGGTGGCGAAGTAATTTGTTGAAAAGCGGTGAATTGATTTGATAAGTTCTACATTAGCCACCTGTGGCGCCGTTATTTTAGCAGAACGTTATTTATCGGTGGTTTCTAAGATAGATAAAAGTCTGCATGACATGTAATAACTGTAGAAATATCATAATACGTTTGATTCAAAATAGTTACGTCAAAATAGAAAAGCGAAGACAAGTTTCTAGTCCTGTATGTCCGGGAATTCAGGGGGAAAGAGGAAGAGAAACAAACAAAAATCAAACAACAATGGAACTTGGATGTTGAACCAAACATACAAGTTTAATACATGTAGCTTATTCGCACGGTACTTAGGTTTAGCTGTTCTATTGTTCAAACTGCTATGACACAAAAATGGTACTAAGTACAGGAAAAGTTTATTTGACCTGTTTACACACATACATACAATAACTCTTATTAATAAGCGTCAGTCAACTGCACTACGAATAGGGCAAAATGCATTGAATATGTGTAGTGTGCAACAATTGGGAAGGCATACCTGCACGCACCCACGCGTGTCTCTAATGTGCATTAGGAAGTTCGGTATAATTCCCCAGTCCGAACCGCACGATGCAATATTATCTATTAATGTTGCAGCGTAACTTGGTGATCGGGATCTCAGTTCCAAGAAGGAAGTTGTACTGATTCTACATATAGCACTAACAAGGAAGTTGTACTGATTCTATACATACACCTGTATTACCAAGCGTATGTTCAGTAGAGGGTGTTACTGCGAACGTATGCAGTTCGAGATTTGACCAGTCGGATCTTCTGTTGGAATCCTCTGTGGCCGTACGTACTATGGCTACTGTCGCCATAATAGTTGCCGTCTGTCTAGCTATCTTTCGTGCTGTTGACACGTCAGTGGTATACAAGGGAAGAAATGAAATCAAGCTGGTCAATAACGGATATGAGGATATACTTGTCGCCATCGGAGAGTCTGTTCCAGTGTCAGATAGCAGTAAAATGATAAAGCGAATCAAGGTATGTGCAACAAATTTTCTATTCGATTAGTATTTGAGTTACATGTTAGTGTGGACAATAGTTGAGTATCTATAAAAGACAATTGCAGATATGAATAAGAAATACCTGTATTTATAAACATAATGTATTCAATCTGTTGAATCAATTGCATTTTAACAACGTCGTCAATTAAAGATACAAAAACAAATATTACAACCTTTGCAACAAAATGTATCCAGGCTTGCACTAATTAATAAATTTTACGTTAATCTACACGTGACAAAATATAATTTTGGTCAATCTACGTGTCACGTTTTGATAATATTACTTAATGAACGTGATAATGCTACCTATTTGATAGTCACGCGCGCGTGCGCGTACACACGTATGGACGCACGCACGCACCCACGCATGCACGCACGCACGCACGCAAAAAAAAACCACACACACACAAACAAACAGACACACAAACATTATCAAAACTGAATAATATAATTGCATTTTGTCATCTGGAGGGTCAAGATAATATCTGACAGCGGCTGTATTTGAACACTCGTTCCAGTTGTCGCTGTGGCCAGGTAGACATGCTTATCTCAGCAAGAATACGAATGAGGGTAATTACGTGAGGAAAATTTCGTGTTTTCCCGGTACTATTTATCCTTCGTTACCTCATCGATATTATATAATTGAAATGCATCGTAGCATTAATAACAAGATATCAATGTATAACCGTGGATATTGTTGAAAGTGACGAAAGCTTTCAATGCAGGCAATACTATATGTTATTGTATGACCGTCCAATAAAGACAGAGTTGTCCCTTATACCATTGTCACCCATTCTACCTCCGTCGTTCATTGTACCTCTGTCGTACCCCCTACTTTCGTAGTTCCCTCATACCCCCCTCATCCCTCCTACCACAGTCGTCTCATTACTTCCTTCATTCATCCAATCTACTTCGTCCCCCTACACCCATCTTCCCTCTATCAGCGTTATCCATCAAATCTCCTTCGTCCCCCTACACGTGTCATTTCCATACATCCGTCGTCCCTCCTACCACCATCGTCTCTCCAGCCTATCTCGTCCCTCCTACCTCTGTCGCCCTTTCTACCCCCATCGTTGATCCTACCCCAGTCGTCCCCCATATCTCCGTCGTCCCTCCTGTCTCCGTCGTACATCTTATTTCCATCATCTATCCTACCTCCATCGTTTCTCCTACCTCCATCTTCCATCCTACCTCCGTCGTCCATTTTATCTCCATCGTCCATCTTACATTCACCGTTCGTCCAACCATCGTCCTTCGTACCTTCGTCGTCCCACGTACCCCCATCGTCCATCCTGCCTCGGTCGTCCATTTTACCTCCATCGTCCATCTTACCTCCATCGTTCCTCCTACCTTCATCGACCTTCGTACCACCGTCGTCCCACCTACCGCCATCGTTCATATTACCTCCGTCGTCCATCGGACCTTCATCGTCCATCCTACCTCCGTCTTCCATCCTACTTCCATTATCCTTCGTACCGCTGTCGTCCCATCTACACTCATCGTCCATCGTACTTCCGTCGTCCATTATACCTCCATCGTCCATCTTACCTCCATCGTCCCACCTACCTCCATCGTCCATCCTACTTCCGCCGTCCCATCTACCTCCATCGTCCATCGTACCTCCACCGTCCATCCTACCGCCGGCGTCCATTTTACCTCCGTCGTCCATCCTACCTTCAGCGTCCCTCTTTTCTCCGTCGTCCATCTCACCTACATTGTCCCTCCTACCTCTAAAGTCCATCCTACCTCCATTGTCCATACCTCCTCCGTCGTGTATCCTATTGTCATCGTCCCTCCTGTTTCCGGTAGCAATGGATATTTCATCCAAGCAAAGTTTGCAGTATGTCCAACCACTATAGTAGAAACTAAAATAACGTTTATAATATAGGTAGCTATACTTAGTTGTAATATATGCACACACAAACAGAATACGCGCAAATTCGTATTAGCAGTACGAACTATGGTTTCCTCACGTAAAACAATATATATGTATTGACTTTTTTAGTTTATCTTTGAGCAAGCTTCGTCGGACCTGTTTGTAGCGACACACAGGCGTGCCTACTTCCGTAACGTCACCATCCTAGTACCAAAGGTAAGGACTAGCGCAAGTATTATGTGTAATATGTATTACTAATAAATATATATGCTTGAGTGTTAATATGTACAAACACATGGGACACCATGGGTCCAATGACCCCGTGTATATACCTTATACAGTGCCTGCTCAGCGTCTCTCACACGCCCGACCGGGAAGCAACTCCAGCCGCTAATAACAACATCCAGTGGGCTAGAGAAAGACACCACCTTTTTGTGAGTCCACGACAGCATACACATTTACCCACAGTGTGGAATTCTTTACTTTACCTGGCAGACCCACCATATAGAAAGGACCAATGGCTTTTTGTGTGTCTTCCGAAAGACACAGGCAACGTGAGGTGAACGAAATTGCACAAGTTTCGAATCGGCGGCAGGTGGAATCGAACTTGTGCTTGTGTAAACGTGTGCTTGTTTGTAAGTATGTTGTGTGTATGTGTGTATGTGTGTACGTGTGTATGTTTGTATGTGTGTACGTAGGTGCGTACGTATGTATGTACGTATATATTTATGTGTATATGTATGCATATGTATACATATATATATACATATATGTACGTATATATGCATGCAGATATAGGCGTATGCAGGTATGTACGTATGCACGAGTGCACGTATCCATGCATGCACCCATGTGTACATGTACGCATGTATGCATGTAGGCATATAGGCATATGCGTGTATGCATGTATGCATGTATCATGTATCAATTATGTATATATATATATATATATATATAAGTTTTATATAAGTACATGTACGTCTGTATGTATGTGATTATGTATGTAGTTTGTATGCGTTCATTGTGTCTACGTGTGCAAACTACTTAACGAACAGGTGTGTGCGCATTTACGTCTTTAATTATATATATTAATGCATTTGTGGTTGTATGTATGTATGCACATGCTTATACATTACCACAAACGTAATTCTTTCTGTGGTGTACGGAAACATAAGTACCGTTCTTCTTTAAATCAAATTGGTAACTATGTTGTTAACACGGCAGAATTGGGGAAGTAGCAACAACTACACCGCGGCAACAAATGAGACGTTCAGCTCGGCCAATGTAGTCGTCGACGGCCCGGAGGTGGAGACTCCGACTACGTGGACTTTCGGAGAGTGCGGCAAACCCGGGGAGTACATACAACTACCCATTCGCTATGTGCTAGCCTCAATTAAGACGGTGATCGGAGCATTTGGATTCCACGGTGAGCATTAGTGATGGCCAATACGGCGCCCTCTGGTGATCATTTAAACATCCACAACGTTTATTTGTGTAGTTGTTATTGACATGGATTGATATGATAATTTGTTATTGGTTAGTGGTTAGTTGTGTGTGTGTGTGTATGCGAGCGCGCGTGCGAGCGTGTAGGCTTGTGTGCATGTATGCACGTATGCGTGAGCGTGTGTGTGTGTGCGTGCGTGCGTGCCTTCATGCGTGCGTGCGTAAATGCATGTGTGAATGCACGTGAGAGTATTCTATTATATTTTGATCTTTGAACATTGTGTGTGTCTGCCTGTGTGTGTGTGTGTGTGTGTGTGTGTGTGTGTGTGTGTGTGTGTGTGTGTGTGTGTGTGTGTGTGTGTGTGTGTGTGTGTGTGTGTGTGTGTGTGTGTGTGTGTGTGTGTGTGTGTGTGTGTGTGTGTGTGTGTGTGTGTGTGTGTCTTTTGTATGTATGTTTGTGTGTGTGTGTGTGTGTGTGTGTGTGTGTGTGTTTGTACGTATGTGTGCGTGTGCATGTGCATATGAGTATGCGTATTTGCGAGCGTTCATATGTGCTGATACGTCTGCGTTTGCATGTCTAAATATTTGTGCGTGCTTGTTTGTGTATGTATATATGTGTATGTGTGCGCGCGTGTGTGCGTGTGCGTGAGCGTATACGTATTCGCGCTCGTGCAAGGGTGTTTATGAGTGCGTGTGTGTATGTGGCACGTGAATGTGTGTGCTAGCGCATCTTAATCACAGACTTGCCTAGATGCATCGCCAAATCCAGTATCAATGAGTTTGCCTGTTGTAGGCGCGACGTTCGTTCACGAGTGGGGCCACTTGAGGTGGGGACTCCGGGACGAGTACCCCGTCAGCGGAAAGAACAGGTTCTATTACTCGAACGGCGAGGTGACGGCGGTCAAGTGCGGCAAGCACATGAGAGGGAGCCACGTAGATTACGTCACGAAGGGCCAATGCGTGATAGACGAGGCGACTGGACTGCCAACTGAAACATGCTACTTTAGACCGCATCCTGGAGACCCAGGTGTAGAAGCCTCGCTGATGTTTTACCACAACGTGACGGAGGTATTCCATTGATTTGTTTACCAGTTTATGTTGTGTTTCGAATAACGTTTTCACCGCGTTCGTAGGAATTAATTTTCCTAGACAATATATATATATATATATATATATATACATGTGTGTGTATATGAGTACGTTTGCAATTGTTTGAGTAAAGGTATTCAATGTGTCAGCAAATTGTTCCTGCTTGAATTTGACCAAAGTTGTAAATTGGAACCAAATATGTCCTCAAACATTTTGTCGATCATTATTTTGTCGGCCTTAATAATCATAACTCTTTCATTGTGCAACTATGACTGCCCTGAGGCAAAGCAATACTTCGCACACATACTATTTCCACCAAACTGGCCAAGATTTCGATGTACCCAATGCTTGGTTTACTCACTCACTGACACAACACATACACATACACACCACACACACACACACACACACACACACACACACACACACTCACACACACACACACACACTCACAAACACACACACGCACGCACGCACGCACACACTCTCTCTCAATCTCTATTTTGCCTGCCTCTGTGTATGTGTCTATCCGTCTGTCTGTCTGTCTGTCTGTCTATCTGTCCGTATGTTTCTATATGCCTCATTAACTCTCTTTCTTAATCTCTCTCTCTCTCTCTCTCTTTCTCCCTCTGTATGTATGTCTGTCTGCCTGCCTGTCTCTCTCTCTCTCTCCCCCCCCTCTCTCTCTCTCTCTCCCTCTCTCACTCTATATCACTCTTCTCACCCAGACACTCGACTCATTCACGCAGTAATTCATTAATGCAAATCTAATTCAGGTGACAACGTTTTGCGACAATGACAAAAACAACCTGGCGACTTTGCACAACGACGAAGCACCGAATGTTCATAACGATCTGTGTGGAGGCCGGAGTGCGTGGGAGATCATGCGTGAACACGACGATTTCCGTAATGGTCTCTGCATGTCAATAATATATCAAAACTGATATCAGTTCGTTGCACTAAATAGATGTCGAATCAATTAATATTAACATATATCATCCCCGTTTTTGTGCAATTTTTTTGCGCTTTTGTAAAGTTATAACATTTAATATTATTATTATTATAATTATTAATTAATATAATCGTTATTATATTTAATATTGTGGTTATTATTATTATTATTCATTAAACAATCCAAAACATTTTGTTATGCACATAGTTTTAAATTGTCACCTGTCTATGTTATTAACAGTAAATTAATCTAATAACAATTACATGACAAAATACAATTGCAACCATTCCAGGAAACAACTCCGCCACAAACGAACCGCAGAAACCCACATTCCGCATCGTTCAAGCGAAAAGCAAACGGATTGTGATGGTATTGGACGTGTCTGGCAGCATGGGCACTAAAAGTAACGGGGTGAGTATATGTGTCATTACTGGTGAATGTCAATTGAAAGTAAAGTTGTGATAAGCATATGTCTACGTTATTAATATTAATGACCTAACGAGGTGAGTGGACTTCAAAGGACTCATGCCCACTATTAGTAACATGACGAGTATACGCTGTATGTGTATGACGTAACGAAGTTTGAGACGCGAGTGGACATATATGAAATCTTGAAAATGTGTTTAAAGTAATAGGGTAAGTATGACGTTATCTTTACAACCAGATGTGGAGGAGTTTATTGTTGCTTCTGAAAATAACACAGGTAATGATCGCATCTGGTATCATCACCTCTGAAAGTAACTAATTTTTTTAGAAATAATATAAAGCATAAATAATGTAAAATTGAAAAATTGAAATTAAAACACCTGTTGTAGACTGCAGACACCACACAAGTTACAATGTACTAAATAAAAAAATGTGTGTGCTCATTAGTCATGTATCACCTATCAACAGGTAACTCGGATACAAAAACTTTACAAGACATCGTCCGACTACGTGAAGAATGTCATTCCAGCGGGTTACTTGGTCGGAATAGTGACCTTCAGCAGCGGCGCCACAATTGTTGCAACTCTCACGGAAATAAATTCCGATAATGTGAGAGACGACTTGGTCACAAAACTTCCGCAAAGCACAGGAGGATCAACAGCGATCGGTGCAGGACTGCTACGCGGAGTGGAGGTAAAAACAACTAGGATAATGTTGGTATCACCCTTGATCAAATTATGTCAACGTGCCCGCATAACGTGCACGCATGACTGTAATAATCAGCGGTGGTAAATCTACTTTGACAGCGTTGCAAGATTGATTAATATAGACTTTTGCATGATAACCTAGATAATGACCATCGGATGATCAAAATGATCATTTTATTCAATGATAAAATATCAATAATGTTACCAGAGGTGCCAAGTCTCCCAATTGTCACGGTCTGTCGGTTTTGTGTCGAAATCTATCGTTAGACCAACGTTTCATGGTCTATATATATATATATGTTTTATTTCAAATCGCCGTAAGCCGGTGAACTTCAAGGTTTAATAATATGGTTACTAATTGTTATTGCAAATGTACTGTTTAACAAACATTTTACGTTCAAAATGCATTACAAAAATAAGTAAATGTACCCTACGATTGAATAATGATCGCTCATGGAAGGACTCCCTTTCACGCATGCACTCGCCTTTCAACTGATGCGCCAACCATCTAGTGTCAGGTCTACCAATTGTGTGAGAGAACTCACGCTTTTTAATTTGTTGGCATTCTCTCACGGTCTGCCGGTTTAGTATCGAAATCTACCGTCAAACCAATGTTTCACGGTCTATATTTGTTATGATCTTAAATCGCCATAAGCCGGTGAACTTCAAGGTTTAATAACATAGTTACTAATTGTGAATGCACCATACTGTTTAACAAACATTTTATGTTGAACATACATTAAAAAGAAGTAAATGTACCCTACGATTGAATAATTGTCGTCCATGTATTTAAAAAAATTAAATGTACCCTACCATTGAATAATTATCGCCCATGGAACGACTCCCTTTCACTCATGCACTCTCCTGATACGCGAACCAATTGGTGCCAGATACTCCTACGCCGCCATCACATCAGGAAAACCGATAAATCTATCGCTTTTTGGCGATATAACTTGAGTCCTCTGACTACAACGCTCATTGTTTTCTTGGTACGTTTGCCAGGTACTCGAGACCGGTCAACGTCCCGCCAGTGGTGGGGTCCTGGTGCTTGTAAGCGACGGCAAGGAAAACGTAATCCCTTACATGGCTGCTGTCAAGCCAATATTGCGCCAGAAAGGGGTCGTCGTTCATACCATTCTGATAAGTGACAATGCTGAGCAGAAGTTGGTCGAACTAGCAGCCTACACAAATGGGAAGTCGTTCTTCGATTCAGGGGCGTCTGACTCCACTAATCTACAGAGTGCTTTCAGGACGACCGTGAAAGAGTCGGAAAGCGATGCTCCAGGTGTTGCTCCCGTTGAGGTGTGGTGATGTTTTATGTATTATTCCTAGTCATTTTAACGAATAGTATGATTAACCTGACCACATTTTAAGTTGATCCACTGAGGCAAATACGTTTGCTATATTTGATGTCGCGCTTTAACCATTAATTCACATAGACATTTAATATCCTGCTGCTTTGTCACTAAATTACACACCCCTTAGGATAGTTGTTTCTTGTGTAATGTTTGTGACTTTTATGTATATTGTGTGTATTTGTGTAAGCGTGCGTGCGTGCGTGATTGTGCTTGTATGCCAGGTATATAATGTGTTTGTGTGTATAATTTTAAGTTGCTGCTGGAAACCGTATCGGTCAGTGCGATGGGCGAAGTCAGCAGGTCGGTGTCCATCGACTCAAGCATCGGCCGAAACACTACCTTCACCTTCTCGTACACCAGCAGTACTTTCACCCTAGACGTCGTAGTTACATCATTTTCAGGACTGAGTTACACGGCAAAGGGTCCAAACGGGCGTCACGACACCGCACTGAAACAAGTGATAATATCGTTAAATGAAGCGGAAGTGAGTAATTAGTATTATTCTTTTTTATTACGATTATTAATTTGCATTAGTACTATTATTATTAGTAGTAGTATTAGACGCAGTAGTAGTTGTGATCGACTCTTTGTTACTGACGGTTGTGGTGATGATGGTGGTGATGGTGGTGATGATGATGATGGTGGTGGTGGTGATGGTGGTGGTGTGATAGTGGTGGTGCTGGTGCTGGTGGTGGTGATGATGGTGGTGGTGCGGGTGTTAATGGTGGTGGTGTGATAGTGGCGGTGGTGCTGGTGCTGGTAATGATGGCGGTGGTGTGGGTTGTAATGGTGGTGGTGGTTGTGATGGTTGTGATTATGGAGGTGGTAGTGGAGGTGCTGGTGGTGATGGTGGTGGTGATGGTAGTGATGGTGGTGCTGGTGTTGATGATGGTGGTGATGGTGGTGATTTTGGAGATGGTGGTGATGGTGGTGATGGTGTTGGTAGTGCTGGTAGTGGTGGTGGTGATGATGGTGGTGGTGGTGGGTGTTGTGACGGTGGAGATGGTGGTGATTATGGTGGTGGATGTGGTGATGCTGGTAGTGGTGATGATGGTGGTGGTGCTGGTAGTGATTATGGTGATGACGGTGGTGGTGGTGGTGATGCTGGTGTTGGTGGTGATGATGGTGGTGGTGATGGTGGTAGTGGTTATGGTGATGATGGTGGTGGTGGTAGGGGTTATGATGGTGGTGGTGTTGGTGGTGGTGGTAGTGGTGGTAGTAGTGGTGGTGGTGGCGGTGGTGGAGGTGGAGGTGGTAATGGTGGTGGAGGTGGAGGTGCTGATAGCGATGGTGGTGATGTAGGTGGTGGTGGTGAGGGTAATAATTGTGATGGTTTTAGTGATGGTGGTGGTTATGGTGGTGGCGGAGGTACTGGTATTGATGGTGGTGGTGATGGTGGTGGTGGTGATGGTGCTGTTGGTGGTGAAGATGGTGGTGATGGTGGTGGTGGTGTTGGTAGTGCTGGTAGTGGTGGTGGTGGTGATGGTAGTGGTGCTGTAGTAATTTTGGTGATGATGGTGGTGGTGATGATGGTGGTGATGGTGGTTGTGGTGATGGTGGTGGTGGTGGTGAAGGTGGTGGTGGTGGTAAAAGTGGTGGTGGTGGAAGTGGTAATGGTGGTGATAGCGGTGGTGGTGATGGTGGTGGTGGTGAGGGTGGTGGTAGTGATGATGACGATGGTGGTGGTGATGGCGGTGATTTTGGTGGTGGCGATCAACAGGCGCAAACAAGGAATGAGTCATATATACTTTTGAGACAGCAGCGGCAGGTATCTTAGTATTATGCCTGTGCTCTTAGTATCTGATGTATGCACGGGCGTCTCACATAAGGCAACGTATGCGCATGTGTGTGTTTTTTTTTAACAACCTATCTACGGACCTTGATTTCTGGAAGTGTCATCTTGCAAAACAGCCCTATAATATATTCTGGAAAAACACGTGTTGGAATTAGGTACTGCTAATTTGCGATCACGGGTCTTTCTTTAACACTACGACTACACGTTTAAAACAAAACTTCCCAACTGATATGATACTTCTTTTTTACAAGGTGGGTGAATGGATGGTCGTGATAAAAAAACCCGGATCGGCCGACACCCAAACTCAACTACTTGTAACGTCAAAATCTTTGTCCGACGACAGCTACCCAATCAGGGTGAGGGCTTTCCTAAGCAACCAAGAGATTGACTTCACAGGCACGTAACGGAATCATGTTAAATAGGCGTTTGTAGCATCTGCGCGACCATAGCCATTACTGGTGTCACTTGAGTGAGTGAGATATTATTACAAACTAGATATTTTAGATATTTTTACAAATTATTTCTACTAATCTCAGATTACAGACGGGATTTTGTAAAAAAAATTAAGCTAATAAAAAAGTGGAATTCAACGTTTCTTTATATTATTTGTTCTCCCTATTTCATTTTAATATTGATAATTATATTGTACTATGACGTGTAGTTGTGTTTTTTATCACAAATAATAGTTTTTTTTACGTTCACCTTTCGTAAATGCCTTGTATAATCTTAATTAATGACAGCAACGACATTTCATTTTATGACAATACTGATATTCACAGCAAGCTGTTTGATATGTTACATTTAGATTCTTCGACATTGAAATTGATCGTGAGAGCGGAAGTAAAGAAAGGATATTCCCCTGTAATTGGAGCAAAGGTCGAAGTTCAAGTGGGAACGTTGCCATGGAAATTGATGAAAGATGACGGAGCGGGTATGGATCTAACTTCGCAACATTCAGTATGAATTCGCTTTTTTATAATGAGTTCAAAGTAGAAAACATTATAAAAGATGGTTTATCGTTAATGATAGCCATAATATTTTATTCTCCATTGTAAAATTATTCATGTTTTGTATGTGAGCTTTGTTTTTAATTTGTAATAAAATAACTTTTGATATAGCAAGCCCAATAGCATTGCCTGTGCCTAAATATATTGCAGTAATTTTGTTTCATGAAAGAAGACGTCCGTATTCCAATTAGTATATCAATTCTGTTTTGCAATGCAATTCAATGTTGTCAACGTCTGCAATGTATACTTCACATTAACCAGCCAATTATGCTGTAATCGCAGTAATTTGACTCTCTTCGTGAACGACAAATTACAAGTAACATTGAAAAGAGGCCGAGATTCGTTGTTTTTTTAAGGATGGCCGACATATGAATATGCATATATATTAGTCTCCACCACGGCAACGTTTGACGTGTTTGTTTATACGGTAGAATAAAGGAAATATTATCTGCTAATTGGATAAATACTGTAACCGTGATTGCGTTTAAAACAGCATTGACAAATACGTCAGAAGGGCGGTTCTCACATATTGTTGTTCATGCAGTTCTTATGTGGCTATTCTAATCTTCACTGCAGTCTTCTCAGATACTGATAAGCACAGTACATGAATTTTGTGTCTGCTTGCTTAGGCGTCGACGTTCTCAAAGACGACGGATTCTACTCCGCCGTTCTGCTGAAATTCCCCCGAAATGGCTACAACTCTGTGAAAGTTCGAGCAGCTGCCAAAGAGGGGAACGAGACGAGACTCGTGAAAGGGGCAGGGAGTCGTGCGTTCCAGCTCTTCCCCATTAACGGAAGTAGGTATTTGTTTGCATTGGGTTGTTCTATGGAGAAGGGTGAATTCCACGACTATGCATAATGATCGCCAGTATGTCTGTTGTAGGTATCGGAGAATACTAAATACTTTCATATATTGCAAACACGGACAAATGAGTAATAATAAAGGATACAGTAATCGTGAAGTTGTCCCGACTAATACATCATCAGTAACAAAAATCGACAATGCAATAACCACGAAGCGCGCCAACTACCCAAACAGTGGAATCTTCGCTAGATGTCTCTACCATACACTTATTTAATTCGAGCGGCTATTGTTGCGTTTAGTGTAATGAATTATATATTACACAGTATTGCTCCCGTTCTGTTCACCGCGCTATCATACTTCCACTACGCTTTTCTCAGTCTCATTTCATCGGAATTGTCAGGATTATCACACTGATTGTCACAGATGGTTGTGTACTAACTAATGTACGTTTATGCATAGCATTATGAGTGAAACACGTTAAATAAATATGTACGTACTAGGACGTGTTTTACAATAGTTTTGTTACGATATATGGAGTTGTGTAGCCAACCGTCGTGTGTTCGGCGTTGGGCTTAAGGCGTGGGATGTTTTGTGTGCGGCGTGCGGCGTGCGGCGTGCGGCGTGCGGCGTACCAAGTAGAAGTGTAGTGATTGAAACATTGGATCCTCAATCGAAACAACCCGTGTTCAAATTATGTTGCTGCCATTTTAAAGCTTTAACAATATCGATCACTCCACATTGCTCCAGTTCACGCAGCTGTATTTTTGCGCTCCCGACTAAAGCTAGCAGTGAGTGCATATGAACGAACAGTCCTTGCCCCGTATATGTAACGTGGGTGCGTGCTTCTTAGAGAAGTCGAAAAGGTATGAGAATGTACACGTCTTGGGTTAAGTGTGAAACGATTGAACAGTCCTAAGGATACGGAGATATATGAGCACTTATCTTTGTTACAGGTGACACAGAAATTGGTCCTACGTACGAAACAGTGGAGGGGCTGGATCGGACAGCGGACGCCGGAGTCGTGAATGTCGCCAACATGGATCTGAGTGCAGATCCGAAAGACTTCTATCCCTTCCCGCCTGCCAAGGTTACGGACCTTGAGGTCACCAACATGTCGTATGAGAACAAGACAGTGACATTGCAGTGGACAGCCGTGGGAGACTACGAGGAACAAGAAACAGGTTGGTGACGTTTTAAAAATAAATTAATGTTGTGAATAATTCTGCATAGGATGGCATACATTGGGAGACGGTGAAATTGCTACTTATATACGATGTTTCTATTATATCCACCCGCGCATAATGCAAATCATGCCAGAACGGATATTTTGTTATATTAATTTTAAACGGATGTTTCATAAATATCGAGGCCCTACAGGGATGATTATTTGTAAATATAAAACAATAATGTTTGTCATACACAAATTTTAAAGTGGTTCATCGATCAAGATATATAGTATATCTTTAAAATAAAATTTTATTGATGACCAATCATATATCCGTTGCTCGTTTAATAGAGGAATACTGAGTGTATTCCACATTAATTAATCCAAGCTATACTCTATCTGTAGTATCACGTCGAAGTGTGTACATTGACTAAGTTAGGAGCAATTTAGCTGGAAACATCACGTTGATATTATACTGCCAACATTCAGCAATTGCTACGAAAGTTTTTATGATATTAGTTTGTTTTGCTTGTCAGCATCATCGTACGGCATCCGCTTCAGCACCGACATCAAACAGTTGCGATATTCTTTCGACAACGCTTCTCGACTCAACGACACTGACATCGTTGCTGGAAATCTCAATTCACCATTGACACCATCTAAAACTGAAACATTGGTGATACGTTTCCCCGCCGGTTTTAGAGGAAAAACCCTATTCTTTGGCCTGAAGGTAATCCACAGCAATACCGACCGAGTCAGCAAAGTGTCCAACATTGTGTCTGCCGCAATCGTATACGTGCTCCCGAAATATCATCCGACTACGAGTGAACCCTACACCACAGATGATGAAACCACAATCGACGACACCACGACGTGGGAACCGACAACAGAACCAACTACGAGTGAACCCAACTACACCCCAGATGATAAAACCACAATCGGCGACACCACGACGTGGGAACCGACAACAGAACCAACTACGAGTGAATCCGACTACACCACAGATGATAAAACAACAATCGACGACACCACGACGTGGAAACCGACAAAAGAACCAGGCGAAACTACCACAGACGCCACCACTACATTGGACCTAATCACTGCACCTGAAGCAACAACCAAAAGTCTTACCACAAATGTGGAACCAACCAGTGAACAACACGACAGCAGCAGCTCCACTATTACCACAAACGCACCACCGACGAAGAAACATCCTGGCAATTCCGAGAAGGTTGTGTTTGCGATAAAGTTAACGTTTGGAATAGGCATTCCGGTAATGTTCCTAATCGCGATACCGCTGATGCTAAGAAACGTAAGTAGCACGAGCAATACACAGGGTTCAGGAAGGAGAGAAAGACACTCTGAAGGAGAATCACCCAGCAATGACTACTGCGAGTCACCCACCAACGACTACACCGCATTGCCGTATTCCATGCCGCGGGTAAACCGACCCATGGGACAACGATATGTTCGTAACGCATCTACGTGTTATCTCCCACCAGCGAAACGCCCAAAGGAACCACGATACATCCGTAATACATCAACATGTTACCTTCCACAAACGAATCCTGATCAACAGCGACAATACGAAGATCCACCGCATCAGCCAAGATATTATAATGGTGACAGTTTCTTCGAACCGAAGCCAGACTATTATAATTAGGTGTCGGTAAACGTTGAGCTGGGTGAGGTTACACGCTACACAATGATATGCGATTCTGGTGAAGCAAAACCTGATAACACGTTATTTTCATAAAAGAACACGTGCTGTTTATATGCCACGACGGTGACGGGGTAAATTAAATATTATACATGTATATGTATATATGTATGCACACAAACACAAACACACTTCTATATATATATACATATGTGTGTTTGTGTGTGTGTGTGCGTGTGTGCGTGTGTGTGTGTGTGTGTGTGTGTGTGTGTGTGTGTGTGTGTGTGTGTGTGTGTGTGTGTGTGTGTGTGTGTGTGTGTGTGTGTGTGTGTGTGTTTGTGTGTATACAAGCTGCAATATTTGTATTATGGAATGCTACAGCCCATCTCAATGCAGAATGCATTAGTTGTGTTAATGTACCATCATATTGATGCAGTGCCATATCTTACGAACATATAGCGCAATATATATAATTGTGTACTAATTATATTTTCTGGGTGTTAATTGTAATGTGTTACGTATAATGGATATATTGTAAAGTTGCTCGGTACTGTTAGAGAGCGGGTCGAATTGGGCGTGTGTCCATTCGTTTATTAAGTAGGCAAGACTAATGAACTACCATAGTTATGCAGCACACATATTGTAGAAATAATTAGCCATTTCTATACATATTTACATAAGGTAACGGGCAGCTAGCAGCACTAGTGTAATAAACTGCTGCAGTTGCATATAGGTTGTTTGGTAATACTTAGCCAGCTGTGTGTAATCATTTTAGTTCAAGGGCAGCTAAGTTCGGCATGAACACTTACTATCGATAGCCAAATATATTATAGTTTTTGTATAATTATGTTTTGCCTTTGTGTGTGCTTAATTGGATTCAAAAGTAGGCGCAAATGTACGCACGAATGCATGCATGGTTGCATCCATGTTTACACACAAACCCATTGATACATACATACATGCATACATACATACATACATACATACATACATACATACATACATACATACACACACATACATACATACATACATACATACATACATACATACATACATACATGCATACATACACACATACACACATACATACATACATACATACATACATACATACATGCATACATACATACATACATACATACATACATACATACATACATACATACATACATACATACATACATACATACATGCATGCATACATACATACATACATACATACATACATACATACTTACGACAGTACGTACATACATACATACGTATATACCTACATACTTATATAAGTACACACGTACACACTTACATACGTGTATAAGTGCGTACGTACATGCGTGTATCCGAACTTGCCATACCTACAATCGTACATACTCACAGACATATATACATGGGATCATAGATAGCAGCAGCAGCGGCACATACCAAGTGGAATATAATAATAATGCTCATCCAAATGTGGATGATACATCGGAGAAACGTAGCATATATCTCGTCAGTTGAATCCGACAACTATTCGCTGTAGCTTTTCAAGCCATTGTGATTCCCTCGAGATCGTAAGTCCCATCCAACATAATGATGGATATGGTATTGTATTGAACTATTACAAACATTTCCTATATTGGACGTTGCCCACTTAAGATCACCCCTGTCATGATGTCTAAATCCTCTCAAACATATTCTCACTGGCCCACCAAGTCGCGGGTATTATGCTGTGTCGAAATGGGTATACGATTTAACAAGATTGAACAAGATTGTCATCTAGAAAATTAACTCTAGATGGCAGTATGTCAAAGAAGCCTTTTTGCTTATAGAGGTTCCAATACCTTTGTATATACGTGTATGCCGCCCTTTTAAGGTATGTGTCGATTTTATTTTTAAATTCACGCAACTATCACGAACACAATCAGGAGATAATCTGTCCCACTCATTTACAGTCCTTTTTGAGAATGAGAACTTTATCGACACTGCTCCTTTACTACAGCCGTGCGTTACATGCTGAACGTCACCAACACTATGCAAGGTGGAACCACTATAACACTTCTATCTGATCTTCTCTCAATCTTCTGGTCTCTAGTGTTGTTAAACCACATTCTTTTAGGCTTATTTCGTAACTAAGATCCCTCACTTTGGTGTCATTTAAGTTGCTCTCCTCTGTACTCTGTCTAGCATGTCTATGTCATTCCTGCGATATGATCTCCACGCTTGAATACAGTATTCTAAATAAGGCCTAGCTATTGTTTTGTACAGCAGTATTATTAGCTCTTTTTTCTTATACGTTATATTTCGCCTAATTAATACAAGGATTTGATTTCCCTCTGAAGCGGCAATACCGTACTGCTCTGAAAACTTCATATCAGCAATGATGGTTAACCCTATGTCTTTTTTTACTGTAGTACTTAGTACAGAACATCCCATTGTATATTGTACATATTCGTTCCCATATCCTGTCTGGAGGCATTTACATTTCCAAAAATTGAACAACATTTGCCATTTTTCAGACCATTTTATCAACCTGTCAAGATCATCATGTAAATGCTGTCTATCTCCATCACGTTTAGTATCAAGTTTGTATCATCCTCAAATGTCAACACCTTGCTTGTTATATCATCAATCAAATCGTTGATATCTATTAAGAATAATATAGGTCTCAGTACTGACCCCTGTGGTACCCCATTCAAAACAGATTTCCAGTTTGAAGCCTCCCCATCAACTACTACCAGTTGTTTTCTACATGGGCCTTTAGTTTAAGCAGTAATCTTGGATAGGGCATTTTGTCGAAAGCTTTCTGAAAATCTACGTAGATGATATCTACTGGTGATCTATGTCTACCTACATTGTGATATCTTCAATAAAACATAACATATTTGTTAACGATGTTTTAAGTTCGCATATATCACACTTACACATACCGAAATTGTCCTAATTCAAAGGTCGCCCAAGGGAACTATCAACATACCAGACGCGCCAACAAATAACTATGCTACTTCATTGTGCAGCAAGGTGTGACGGAGTGGATACATTACTTGGCCGGCCTCCATTTTCTACGTCACAGTGAGACTTTTGAAAAAAAGCAAAAGCCCTGTAGTTATGCTTGACAGGCACACTATGTGGTTTGCAAGCGGATCATAATATTTTACCAACTCGCTAAGTACGGCTTCACCCTGGCTGATGTTTTGTGTCAGGCGATCATATTGATAAGAACACATTTCCCGACTTGTTGGCGTGTTGACAGGGAAAACAGTTTTACGAAACAAATCTGACGTAGGATTTCCTGCTATGATATGAAATATAGTTGATATTGTCTAATTGACATGAGTTGCTACGTGCATTTGTGTAGTATCGAAACACTCAAATTGAGCCGAGGCGTGTGACGCTAGTTAGCACTCGAGTATGAAGAAATAAACGTCCACGTAGCGCTTTGACACCTTTGCAACTGACACGTTGTCTAGATAACGGGCTGGCACACACATCGTCGCCATAACAGGCACGCTGACATAGTAGCTGTCACGTTGTCAGCATAACCGGCATGCTTTCTTCATGGCAGGCACATTTTCACCCTGGCAATCACGTTGTCGTCCTGGCGGTTACATTGTCATCCTAAATAAATAAATAAATAAAAGTACTTTTATAGCGCCCAATCAATTAAAATTGCCCTCGGGCGCTTTACATACATGCACACGTATATAATAGTATTATACATTACAAAAATGCTAACTAAGAAATAAATATGTAAAAAATATATCATTACCTTAAATATAATTACAAAAAAAAGAGAGATCATTAAAAAACGTTTAAACAAATTAAGACATTCTTAAAAAAACTACTATAAATACATTAATTTATACAAGAAGAATAACCATAAATATGTTAAGAAACTAATAAAATATAAAATATATTTATCAATAGAAAGCACATAAAATGTCCTCGTCGGTGAATTATAAAAACGCTTGTTTAAAAAGGTGATTCTTTAAAAGTGTTTTAAACACTTGTAATGATGTTGCTGTCCTGAGTGTAGGAGGCAAATTGTTCCATAGAACCGCCGAGCAAACCGCGAAACGGTGATCACCATGAGTAACAGTTTGTGAGGCCGGTACGAACAAAAGGCGAGGCTGCGAGGTAGATCGTAGAGTTTTGTTGATGAGACGGTAGCCAATTAATTCACTTATGTAGTCCGGCGCTAGACAATTCAAGGCACAATATGTAAACACCAGCACTTTGTAGGTCGGTCTCAAATGAACGGGTACCCAGTGTAAACGCTGCTACACGGGCGTGATGTGTTAGTATTTCCTCGTATTATGTATTTCCTCGTGCGAGTAATTAGGCGAGCGGCACAGTTCTGCACCCTTTGTAGACGTTGCATCATCGTGTGTGGGAGACCATAAAGAGGTGCATTCCCATAATCTAAACGGGATGTCACTAGTGCGTGATCAAGTGTCTTGCATGATTCTTCCGTCAGATGTGGCCGAATTCGCCCAATGTTTCTAATATGATAGTAGCAGCTTTTTACAGTGTTGGCAATCTGCTGTTCCATTTTCAGGTTGCTATCAAATAGCACACCCAAACTGCGCACGCACGATGATGGTTGAATTATATGGCCGGCTACAGTGATGTATACATTGGCAGGCAGACTGCCGCGTTTCTTCGCTGGAGAAAAAACGATCGCCTCGGATTTCTCTGTGTTCAGTTTTAACTAGTTTCTAGTCAACCAGCCACTTCCGCAACACACAATTCCACCTTAGCCAGTGCCGCAACAATTGATTCATCTCGAGGTAGATTTAAATGTCATCAGCATAACAGTGATGCTCCATGCCGTGTTTAGCAACAATATATCCGATAGGTTTGGTGTACATGCAATACAAAGTAGGGCCCAACACCGACCCTTGGGGGACGCCACACGCCAAGATTGACCCAACCGACTCGGTCCTTCCCACTGCCATTTTCTGATGCCGTTCGCAAATGTATGATTTCAGCCACGCAAGCGCCTTATCAGTGATACCGAATGAGTGTTCAAGTCGAGTCATCAACAACTGATGATCGACTGTGTCAAACGCGGACGACAAATCAACGAGAATTGTTGTAC